>JAHDVE020005647.1:0-180000 GCA_022606495.2 Halesus radiatus
TCTCCGGCCCGCGCGATTGTTGATAAAACTATTTATTTCGCCGGAGTAAATCAGTTGTGAGAAGCCCTTCGGAGCGAGCGGACGTCGATTTTAAATTCGATATTTTTGTCTGTTTTATGACGAATAGCTGGGAAGAGAGGTGTTAAACTGCCACCGGAATGTAGGAATTACGTATTTTAGATTTTTTTTTTGTTATAATCACATTTCTTTGCAACGTTCTTTAAGATGGTCCAAAAAGTGATTAATTTATTATACGGCGCAATATAAAAGACCTGCGCACTGGAAAAAAACTGACGGACGTGGTATAGATCTATAAGATTATATCTTTGCAGGCTGTCAAAAGCAAAAATAATGAATGAACGAATTATTTTTAAAATCTTAACATTTTTTGTGCCCATATAATTTACAATCTTGACGCCCCCTACTGCATATATAAGTATGCCTATCTGTGCCTATCAAAATCCATAGTTTTAGCGGCTATCTTGAATTTCTAGATATTCACACCGATTTGGTTAGAAAGCGGCGTAAGTCATGTTAGGGGGGGGGTGCTGATGTCAAATTTAATGTCAACCTGATTAATTTCGATGTTCCTTTTGAATTTTGAGTTCTCTACCGATTTGGTTCAAAATCGGAATTAAAGTGTTTGGAGGTACACTGAAATCAAATGCGAAGAATGGATAACAAAGAATGTTTTTCTTCATTTAGAACAACTGTATCTCAGACGATATTAGGTCCCTGGAGACCAATTTGTTTTCAATTTGTACCATCCTACCAGCCTATTTTATAAAGTATAGATTAACCTTTACCGAAAAATTACTCCTTCACTGTCAAAATTGACCAAAACACTAAAAAATAGCAAAGAATGATAACTTACAAAAAATTTGCATAATTTAGAACCGTTGTATCTCGGACACTATTAAGTCCTTAGAAACGTATTTGATTTCAAATTATAGCATATTTGGTCTACTTTGCGTGTGAGAGGGGCAAGGGGAAGATAGGAGCCTTTTGTGAAAATACTCCCTGTTATAGGTATTATTCACCTGCAAAAATTTCAGTTTTTCTTATTGCCTTCATTGACTGAACTACTGGTGAATTGTATTCAAGCTTATTGTCTGCATCTGGAGTGGGTTGTAAATCACTGTTATCTACCTATGTTATATTTTTACTGCTGTTTAGTATACAATATTGAAGGCCGTTTCGAAATCCCAAAAATTATGAAAAGACAAATAATTATTCCCGTTTAATAAACGGGATCTAATTCACATCCGCCATCTTGGTTCCTAAGTTAAACGTAATAGTCGGATTCCTTAACCATTAATAAAAACCAAAGCCATTGAAAGAACAGCCATATAAAAAAGCATCTAATTCATTTCAACCATCTTGAATCCACAAGTGGACAATCGAAAATCGGATTCCTTGATTAAAAAACCATGAAAATAATTCCCTATGTCAAAAACTGTGCTTACAAGTATTTCTGAGCAGGTGATCCACGTTACCCATTTCTATAATATTTCCGAAGCAAAAATAAAAGATTATGCTGTGAAGAAATAAATACGTAAATAGTAACAAAAAAAAATATTTTGTGAAAGGTAGTTTGTATGGGTACTGTCAATTATTAATATATTATATACAAAATTAAAAAAAAAAAAAAAATTCTCATCATTTACCCTAACCTATACCAACAGATCGACTTACTTTACTTTGCAGTAAGCGGCAAAAAATCCTCCCTTTTCCGACTGCTAAGTTAAGTCTGTCAAGCTTTTATTAATTTATTGGTACACAGCGAATAAACGAAAAAAATATAGAGCAAATGTTTTTTGTTTCGTATTGCATCAATACGATGAACATTTTTTTAATCCGGCGTGGTCTACATTATCCACATTTCCCCAATCCTGCTGCCGGATCGCGGTGGTCCGTGGTTTTGAGTTTGAGGCCTAAAATTCCTAACGGCGGTGAATACGCGGTCTTATACTGGACCCTTAAACAATCATCACATAAAAAAATGCATATAATTTATGTTAAAAACTGCGGGAATAAAAGGAAAAAAATAAGTATTAAATGGAATAAATTGTTATTGCTCATTTAAAGCTCTAATCCTTATAAAAATATAATATATCATTGTAAAACTAATATACACAATATTATTATAAGTTTCTTGAATTATACAATTAATCTCAATATTTGAAAGCGTTAAGTGGTAAAAGTTTAATTTTTAATGTTTGAATTCATTTGAGCCATCTGTGAGTGTGTATTCCGTTTCATTTAACCTTAAGCAACAATAATCGATACAAATTTCAGTAAAGCCCGGTTAAATAGAAATACACTACAAGTTAATAACAATGACAAGTTCTCCGTAATAAATATTTTCGTGTCGGTTATACGTATAACGTAATTGGATGATTGTATCTCCTATGCAAACGTATTTACATAATATTATGGTGGATTGTGGATACGAGGGAACCCGGAAACTCACCAAGTAATGCGAGTAGGGCATTTCTTGAGCTATCAACAATGCTGCATACAATCCAAAAGCTAAAATCCACCTAAACCAATTCCAATTATTTTGGGAATTACGCTTAGCCAAGTTGGTTACCGATGTGGAGTGGCTACTTCATCACCGTTTTTAATTTTTTTAATTTTTTTTTCTTAAAATAGTTCCATATCAAACGGTCTAATGTAAACTTGCATATTTTTCCATTTTGATTTATATATCGCTCATTTTTAATACTTATTACATAGATAATTTTAATACTTATTACATAGATAATTTTAATACTTATTACATAGATAATTTTAATACTTATTACATAGATAATTTTAATACTTATTACATAGATAATTTTAATACTTATTACATAGATAATTTTTAAATCTTAATCTAAATATGTTTAGTCTTAGTAAATTTTTTATTTCACTGGGAAGAAAGCTGTACAATTTATTAATAATAATAATAATTGGATGATTTGTATAGCGCCGTTTTTGTGAAAAATCACCTCAAGGGCGCTGTACAAATATTTCTTAACTAATTATGTACAAACAGATACAGAAAAACATACTTACCTGGCAGGTCGCTTCAGATGAACACAGTTTTATTAGAAAATTTATTTATGTAGATAATAGTTTTAATGCCTTTATAGAGTAAAAAATGTTGTGTTTTTTTATTTTATTTTGTTTGGCTAATATCTTCTTTCTGTTACAGCGAGGAGCATTATTTGAATATACTTTTGGCAATATAAAAAAGTTTTCTTCGAAATAATTGAAAAAAAAAAAGTAACAATTTTTTTTTTGGTTTTCTCTGTAGGTACTTACTTAAAATTCCATTTATTCAATAAGTAGTGGAGGCACTAATTCTTTTTTCCTTTTTTCAGGTATGTTACGCTGTGATTATTCGACGTCTATCTACATAGATATTCAAAACACGCTGTCAAAATCACCCCTCTAAAAATGACAAGGATATAAAGGTACATCGCAATTACATGTTTATTTTTAGCACATTTTGACTTGAGAATTTGCCAATCTTAACTTATTGCGGTAAATTTTGAAAAAAAAACCACTTAAATAGCAATGGCACTTTGCTAATAACAAACAGAAGCAAAGCTGATGTTTAAAACATGGTCATCGAACAAGGCAAATTCCACACTTTTTACAGATCGATTGAAGCGAGGAGTGATTGACGGTAAAGAGCAATTATTTAGGTAAATACGAAAGCTTTTTAAATAATTTGAATGAATTCCATTGAAAATTAATATTACAATAAAATTGATATGTTGAATCGGATCCGTTATCGATTTTGGTTAAGTTAATAATCCGACACTAGTGTTTGGGTAAATATAAATATTTGCCGAATATCAAGACGACTATTGCTTTAGAAGTGACTGTTTACGAATTCTGTGTTGCATCCGTCGTTATATTAGCAACGTTATTATACCGGAGACAAACGTTGCATGCTTGTTAGCATAAAGATCAACAAAGGTTTGGTCTAAACTGTAAACGACAGTTCACTAAGTAGAGCATTAGGGACATGAACAACTGAACGTGTATAATGTGAGTAGAGTGTATATTGTATACCAACTTTACGTTATACACGGCCCGAGTTCTCGAACATTCGTGTTATTGCTCCGAAGCGATCAAACTTTGCCGTGAGTTGATCGAGAGCTTCCGCCGTTTAAATATTTGAACTTTGATAATCCTTCATTATCGGCGTGTTTTTAATCATTTGACTAGACGTGCGGAACATGCCGATGTGCTAGCTTTAATATTAAACTTTCAACAGTCCGCTTCTTTTTGAGGATTTTGAAAGTTTGTTGTTTTAGGATGGAAAGACTTTCGCATTTACACATTATTAATTTAGTCTAGGTCTGTATACTATCTCGTTTAATCCATTGAACTAATAAATCGGAATTATATAATCCACCTCCAAAAATATAAAAATAATTTAAGACTCAAATCCCTTTTTCATACCTCTAAAAACAGTGACGTGCATTGCTCTATCATCAAAGGTAGGCCGTGTAGTTTTTCACGTTCGGGTAGTTTAAAAATGGGAATTATATATTTATTTATTCATTCACGCTTCATTTGAGCCAATGCATTTCATGCATGATGTCGATAATGCATTTAATTTTTTAAAATAACGATTCAAAATATACAATGCAGATTATGATAATGAAAAAAAACAAGAAAAATATAATAAAAAAATGGCGCATAATTTTTATAATATTATTCTTATCAGTTGATAGACTTTTAATACTCGTGGTGTCGATTTAGTAATCATTCCCTAAATTGTGCAGTCGATTCATCACGGAATTTGATCCTGCAATGGTTCCTATATTGTTACAATGGTAAGGTACCTTCTGAACGAACTATTATATAATCTTCCGCTGATCGTTGAATCCAACTAAATAAATGAACGTACAAGTTTTTTGTCCATTTGTTCATAAAATAATTTTTTATTGTATATTATTTTTATGGATCGTTTTTCTTAGAGTAAGCACAGTTTTTCAGCCTTTATAACACTGTCTAACGATGATTTGACAAATAGTTTAAACTAATTTTGAAAACTGAAAATAATTAAAGAACACCCCTTTTTTGGAAAGGCTCCCTACAATAACCAATGTAAAGGCTCTAGAGGTGATTGAATAAAAACACGATGCTTTACAAAGTTCTCAGTCAATTATTAACACTATACACTAGTTTGAAAATGGACTTAAACGCCGAAACAGCTTTCACAATAATAAAAACTAAAAATACTTGCCGAACTTATTAATAACATTAATAAATTTGATTTACGTTATTAAAACAAAAAAATGGAGTTCTACGAATTAAACACAAAAGCAATTAATGTATTAACACTATATTTAAAGAATTTTTTTATTTATTTTTTAAATAGAAAAGCTAACATTCCTGAGTTACGAATAACCCAACAATATTAAAAAATCTCCAATAACTATCACGTTAGCGGAAAATGTTGCTTGTGTCGTGATGGATGACTTTGCCAGCAGAGGAATTGAACTCACGACACCTGGGTAGGAACCAGGCGCGATTCGAATTAAGCCACTGATTCGTCAAATATTAATGATATGCATTGATGACAGTTAAATAATAATATTAGTATAAATTGTATCCTTATGAAGAAATCGTTGGTATTGAAACATGTGGATATTGATTTATTATAATAGTGGTTTAAACAAAATAATTTCTGTTATTTAATTAAAAATGATGTTACAAAGTAAATTTGCATTTATTGGAGAAATATGATAATACTCATACGATTGTGTAATAAAGCACATATATATGTGATCTTATTCACATTGTAATCAAAGAGAAATTTATGTTTTTCGTTTGGAGACAACACCAACCAAAAATTTAATTAAGAAACGATTTGAACCTGTCAAATAAATCAGTCACTGAAACAATCAATGCCAATTTCCCCTAACAAAGGAATCACGAATTTTATTACATTGAAAAAATTCAGTGAATAAAACAACACGACGTTAAGCGATGCCCACTTGATCATGCCCAGTAAAGTTAGCATCACATCTGCTATAAAACAAGCCGGTAACACGCAAGAACGTGTAATCCCATGAATCTACGCTACTTCTATTCTGTATTGCAGCTAGTTACAGTGATACATTGTACTGTACCGAGTTGGGCAGTACAGTGTACACGTGCCCAGTTAAACTCTCATAATTTATTCTAGTACAACTCTACTGGTCAAAAATATTTCTTATTACTGTTTAGTCTTAGCAATCCAATTTAACAAAGATAAAGTATGAAAATTTGTCGGTAAATATTGTAATTTTATTGCGAAAAAAATAATGAAAATGCGAAATTTGATGGAAAATTAGATTAAAAACGTTCCTATATCCTCATTTACATTTTCTGACCAACAATCTCACAGTAAATTTGAATTCTCAATAAACTGATTACCATAATAAATATTCTCGTATCTGAGGAAAATATTACGAATATTTTTTACTAACTGATTAAAAAAATGATTCTTTAAGGTCTTCGTAACGTTCACAGATGTAGAGTTAGTCTACTAAGCATGTGGTTCGCACCCAGGCGTCGTGGGTTCAATCCTCAGCATGTTAAGTCCTCTATTTTGAGTAATTTATTTATTATTTTACTTGAACATTTTTGTTTATTGTATGGTGTATTGTCCATGCCATTAAGCGTAACGCCTGTGTTGGGATCACAATTTACATTAGTGGTTTTTAAGGTACCTAGTGCATGACGATTTTGAAATACATAATAATATATAGTACCCACAGGATAAGAAATAATAAAAAAATAATTTTATTTTTCAAGAAGATAATTGATTAATTTAATGGCGTTGTACTTAAACCTTTTTTGTCCATAAACGGTTTTATAGGCTGGGATATTATTTTTTGTTAATTTAATGTCAATCAGATTTAATGATGTTATTTTTAAGTTCTGCAAGCATTTTTGTTTTTTTTTTGTGATGGCTTTTTCGACGTTTAAGCCCATTTTTATTTTCTGTGTCTTATTCGATCTCACGTTTCATTTGAAATTTGTCAAATCTTTACCAATGATTAAATATTGCAATGAGGTTTATAAACTTCCATAAGTTATTTCAATAAATTGAATAATTGTTTCAAGTTCAGGACGTCTAGCTACTTAAAAATAATTTCAGTTCTCATTGAATTCTTTCATTAATTCATTATAGTACAAACTGTGAGTACAGTTTTTAATAAAATGAGTAGGGAGAGTACGTTACATGGGAATTAGCAAAATATCAATTTATATGTATTTGACTATATTTTGTTACGTTAATGTGTTCAAATTGCCAACAATTATAGTGGAATAATATAAACTAACAACAATCATCAGCCATGGAGGTTAAGATAGGTTTGTCTTTATCCATTTACATAATAAGCAGTTTTTATTCCAGGTCACGTCGCCACCATAATACGTTAGGAAAAGCTACCCTTATTAGGTAAAACCGAAATAACCGTGCCACACACATAGTTTGCATTAAAAGTCCATTACGTTTTACAGATTGCCACAATTAAGCGCATATGAACGTTTAAATACTATGCTATGTACATTTGTATATATTACCCCTTATAACGGTGTATATTCTGGGTTCGTATGTGGAACATATTGTAAAAGGTTGGACGTATTTTTGGATAGTTTCAAAATAATAGCTAATTTATCGTAAAATGATTTTTTAAAGTCAAAACATTTACAAACATCCTTCCACTTGTTTATTAAATACTTTGTTTATCTACAAAAAAAATTGTCTTCCGTTTTCAACGAAATATCAGAGAGAATATCAGAAGAATTCTTTAATCAGCTACAAATATATCAAATTTTCGTCAGATAATTGGAATTCAAAGAAAATCCCTTTAGGTATACAAAATAACGAACAAAAACTTTATTTAATAAGGTAAGTTTTCATTATGAAAAATACTATATAATAATTTTGTTAGACACAGAAAATACGCATTTTTAATATAAAGAGTTACTTGGTAAGCTGTTTTATTCATCGTACATTCTCTTTAAACCTCTGTGTAATCGGACATACGTTTAATTTTTTTTTATTTTCTTTAGTAATTGCATATTTTTTTATTTATAAAATACATGAGATATTTACACAGAGTAGATACATTAAATCACAATTCTAGGCGGCTACCTGTTTCATGGTGACAAATGGAGTATATTTAGACTTTATGAAGTCTAGTGTAAACACACGGATTTAGTAGAAAAAAATATTATATAAAGTAGAAGATAGAAAGGAGAAAAAGAGGATTAGATTATAGAAAAAACACATAAATTTTTTATATGTGTGTATTCGTGCACACATGTGGACATAGGTGTATACATAAATACACACATAAAAACACATGCATATATATATATTTATGTACACATATAAACACATATACACACATCCATACGCATATATATACATACGCATACATACACACACACACACATATACATAAGCATACATACACATATATCCCCACAAACATACACAATACATACACCTACCTCTATCTGGGTACGAGAAACAGGCTATTAACATCACATTCACTTATCAAAAAGTCCAAGCACCTTCCTGAAACTGTGGAATTTGGTGATTGACTTTATTTCAAGTATTAAATTATTGAAGATTTTAGGAGAAAGGAAATTAAACTGTGCCATTGAGGTTTTTGTTGGTGGAATAATATAATTGGATTAGTTGGAATTTCTAGTATTATAGTTTGATTCAAAAATATATTTTTTTATATATTAGAATTTAAAATAGGAGGATATGTGTTTGACGTATAACGATTTCATATTAAGTACTTTGAAGTCCTTGAATAAGTCCTTCGTGGGATGAATATAGCGTGCTTTGTAAATAGTCAGCATTATCAATTATTGAATTTCAATGAATGGATTTAATATCGTTTTAGAGCATCCTCCCCAGACGATTATACCATAAGATGTAATTGATTGACATAACTAAAAGTATACTGTTTTTAGTGTATTTTTATTTAGTATATTTCGTAATGACCAGAAGATATATGCCAGTTTTCGTATACGGTTTGTAATATTAATTACGTGTTCTTCCCACCGAAGTTTATTGTCAATTATTACACCTAGTATCTAATGGAATCTACTCATTACAGTAAGTTGCATAGACAATAAGAGAGATCTCGACAATAATGTATTTTTAGTACATGATTAATTGAAGACTGACTTGGAATATCAAGACTAAATTTTAGATATTTCGTTTTTTTATTTATTTAAGTTTTTAATCCAGCAGTGGGTGGGTAGTGCAAACCCAGTCTGCCATATCACATAAAATATATACAGTATAAATAGAGAAATGAATATAATAAAATATATATTTTTTTAAATCATAAAAAAACAATAATAATATTAAAAATTAGAAGGGTTAAATAATAATATAAAAACATACGAGAAGAAAATATGAAAAAGAAAATAGAAATAAAAATAAATAAAAAATACGTAAAGATAATTAATTAATAACATAAAAAATAAAAGAAATAAAATGGAAAACTTAATAATAGTACCATACAACAAATTAAATTAATTAATTTAATATATCGTCTTCAGGATGGCAGTCGTATCACCTGCATCCATCGTTATGTTTAGCGTGAGTAGATTGTCATCCGACCACTGTTTAATATTTTGGCATATTAGTTCCGCTCTATGAAATGTTTCTTTCCATGTCTTACTTTTTATTACTAGTGCAGTATCATCGGAGGAAGTGATTATGTTGCCATCAATTGGTAGTCTATATAAGTAATTAAAATAAATGAGAAAAAGTGTGGGACCGAGTACACTGCCCTGTGGTACACCAAATTTGATGCTGGTTAGATGAGATCATTTAAGTGATGGTAGCTTAACACATTGCTTTCTGTTTGTTAGGCATAATTTGAACTATTCAAATGCCTTATTCTTTATTCCGATTTTCTGGAGTTTAGCTAGAAGGATTGAACGAGGGATTGTGTCAAATGCCTTAGCTAAATCCAGAAATATTACCAAACATTTATCACCTTTGTCTAGGGCTTGTGTTATATGTGATGTTATTTCTAAAATAGCTGAATCTGTGTTTAGCCCTTCTCTGAAGCCTCACTGGTTTGACGAGAGAATGTTGTATTTTGTGAGATGATCGATAAGTCTTTTTTTTCTTTGATAGTGATGATAATATAGAAATAGGTCTGTAGTTTGTAATATTAGTAGAAATTTCGGTCTTAAAATTGGTTGAACTAAAGCGAGTTTAAGTTTTTTTTGGAATACACCTTTATTGAGACTGAGGTAAATGATATATACTAGTGCTAGGTTTATAAAAGTTTCAATTGTTTTCAGTATATTTTGTCATGATTGCATGAGTGAGAGGGCTTTTTTTTATAGTTTGAGAAATTTCAGCACAGTCAGTGGGGTGTAAAGTGAGTATATTATTTGTTTCACTGGTAGACTGATTGATTATGTTGGCAAGAGTATTTTAATCGGTTGATGTCTTATATAATATTTGTGATGCTAGATTTTTACCGATATTACAAAAATATTATTTTATGTGATTGGTCACAAAGTGTGGATGGTCTTTTAGAGAGGTGTCTTGGCTGTTGATGCTTAATTTATTGATTGGTGGTATTGGGTGATCAGTTTTAGATATTTATTTGAATTATCAATTATTAATGTCGTCTCTGGACAGTTTTTCTTGATAATAGTTTTCTTTTGAGTTTTAATGAGATTATTACATATATAAGTAAGTTTTCGTGGAGCGTTTTTTAATAAAAAAAAGTTAATTATTTACCCCCCTATTAACGTGCGTTAGTAACCCAACACCATTTAGCGACAAAAAATGTATACATAAATCCTTGGATTACCCATGTGTAAGTCGGTGTTGTGCGAACCAAAGTGAAATAAATAACGTTGATATTTTATTGGCAGGTTTAGAAAATTTTCAAATGTATTTTGAAGTTACTGTGGAAACAGTCGAGGTCAACACTTTTGTTTTGTTCGTCGTATGATAATAATAATAATTAAACCGTTTTGTATGAAATATAAAGCACAGAAGTATTTACGTAAAAGTACAAGCATAAAATATTTTTCCCGGCACACATTTTCAAGAACAATAGAAATATCTAGAAAAACCAGGAAAGGGAAAATGGAGAAGCGGATAATAAAATAATGAGACAACGGAGATTTTTGTTTTATCAACGAAATATTTTTTTTAATGAAATTCTTCCTTTATCTGAGAAAATGGTTATTCTATTAAAAAAATCAAAAAATCTAGAAAACGAACAACAGCAAGATTGGAGAAGTTATTTCTATTAATCGACTTAATAACATTATGACGTTTAATTATTAGTTTATATTAAAACGTTGCATTACAACGGAACCTCGGATTGCAAGTAACCTGGTTTGCGAGCATTTCGCAAGATGAGTAAAATTTTTAACGAGCGATGTCTTGCCTTACGATCAATTTATCTGCAAGGTGTGGCAAACATTTGTAGAAAAACACCATCCACCATGTAGCAGTGTGAGCCGCCAATCCCTTCAACAACAATGCAATGTCACATTTTCTGGAAATCCTTTTAAGTGATTCCGTTGGTGAATACATTATAATTTTAATCATATATATGCTATGTATTTTATAATTTATTTGAACCAATAAAAACGTACATACGAAAATTTTTTAAACAAATAAATCTAGCTTCTACTACTACTTATTGGAAAATTTGTTTTTGATATACCAGGGTATTAGATTAAACATCTTTTCCGAACGAATTGTGTTCGTAAACGGAGTTTCCATTGTATAAGATAACATAAAAATAAAAAAAAACACTATTTATGGTATTAATTGTTTTTGTGTTTAATTCGTATAACTCCATTTAATTTAAAAAAAGAAATTGTGCAAATCAAATTTAATAATGTTATTATTAAGTTCGCAAGTATTTTTAGTTTTTTATTATTGTGACAGCTGTTTCGGCGTTTAAGGCCATTTCAAACTGTGGTTAATCCACATTGTGACGACTTATTTATATGATTTAATTTACTCCCACTCCTTTTCAATTTGGAGGGGTAATGATTTAATTTTGGACGGGTAATGACGGGTGATGATGACACAATGTGGATTAACCACAGTTTGAAAATGGTCTTAAACGCCGAAACAGCTGTCATAATAATACAAACTAAAAATACTTGCAGAACTTAATAATAATATTATTAAATTTGATTTACATTTTAAAAAAAGAAAAAAAAGTATTTATGGTGTATAATATTCACACCTAATAATAAATATTTATTATCTTCTTTTTTTGTATCATAAGTTAAAAAATATTTATATCTTCATTGGAATTTTCCATGATGATATCATTTACATAATATTAAATAAAATTATTTGAATTTGATGAAATTGGAGAAAGAATTGTAATATGAATAATTTTAAGTGCAGTGGTTTCTGTGTCAGTCTGCATTTGGTGCTAATATGTTTTATTTATCAGATCTTCCCATTTAACGTATTCAGGTTTTTATTTTAGTTTTATACGTATTAATGCTGATATGATTTTGAAGAAGAGTGGCACATATCTATAGTACTAGCTGAGGAGTTCGATGACCTTTTTTAATATTAACTACACCCATGAAAATAATTACCTCAGGGCCTATGTCATCTTTAGGGATACTGTTTGGAGGATCTCTTTGAGGAAATAAAGGGGAGGACCTGAGTATACTGGGTTACCAGCTGCGTACTAAATTAGTGGGCCCTGTACAGTACACCCAGATTCTCAGAGGCTAGCTTGACTCTGGCTTCGATGGAGCCATCGTGTCTGAGCTGGCCACTTAGAGTTACACCAAGCATATCAATAAAAGGTTTTTTGGAAAGATTGCGTTCGTTGAAGGATACTATATTGTCATTTCGATCCCTTTTAAGCGCAATCAGACATGATTGGGTATTTGAGACATTAAATTCGACAAGGTCGTTCTTACCCTAAGAGGAAACCCTCTCGACGTAACCGTTCATTCTGCGATTCAAAGCAGAGATTGAACGGTTATCTTTCTCATTTTTATACGGCTTCTGCTCCAAGCCGTTGGAGTTTGTGTTCCCTTTGAGGGCTTGTTAAACGAAAAAACTATCATGGAATATAACGTCATCTAATGAATTGGTGAAACACTTTAATGTTTGTTATATTAAATAAAACATTATCTTTGCTGGAGAGGTTATTTATTGACAGTCACAGGTTGACATTAGTTTTGGAAGTGGTCATACGGAAATGACAAAACATAGATATCCATATACAACACACACGATAAACCGTCATTGATGTGCAAGAAAAACAAAGTCGGGGACAGAACCGATCCCTGTGGAAGGCCAGTATTTATCGAATGCGGGGAAGAGGTGAAACCGTCAGCAGCGTTCTGAATCGACGTGTGAAGAAACCACCACATGACCCTTGTAATAACCGTGACAAATATAATACTGATGATAACTTAGTAACACTAATAGTCAGAGAACATACATAGAATACCGTATTTTTGCACATAACTATTTATTTTTTTATTACTAGAATACCGAATGAAAATATGGATCGTTGTAGAGGAGGACAAACGATGTAGTGTTCTACTACGAATTCATGGCTCTTGCAATATTTTTTATAACGAAAGCATCATAACGCTTTTAGGATTATGATCCCGAGGGTGAACGTAACCAAAAATTATTAAAAACGACAGCTGAAATAACGAAATATCTAATCGAAATATTGTGCAAAAGTATTTTCGTGTAAACCTGCCGATATTGAATTTCAGGTTTAACTTGGAAATATAAATGAACGCTTCGGGAATAACAAAAATGGTTCTTGAAAGAGGTTGGGGGTGGGATTGGGGGGTGGGGAAGGACTTTACCCCGGCCTTTCACTGTGTCCGTAGGGTGGCCTATTAGGGGACTCAATTAAGTTAAAACCATTTAGGCCGCTTTTCTCAGATCTAACGTATTGGAGAAAAATACGTTTAGCGTGCGTCGGAAATTGACTGAGTTGTCAACGTTTATGTCAGTAATAGAATGTTACCTTAAGTGATTTAACTGCATGCGTAATTTATTTAATCTAACGTGAGCCGACGGTAAGGTTAAAATATTTAGATAAAAAAGAAAATATTAAGAGACTGAAATGATTAATCCATTTTTTTTACTATTTTTAAACATTTATTTTGTAGTATTTATTGAATCTAAATAAAACAAACAAAAATACCATTTAAAAAATGTCAAATATTTGGAGAAAGAGTAATGTGGTATTATTTAGACCAATTTTAATTAATTTGTCTTATTTTTTTAAGAAGCTATATCATAAAAATTTAGAGCACAAAATCGATTCTAAATTCTAAGTGATGTAGGTTCATCGGTTTCCCGCTTATACTCGTATCTCTAGTTTTCGGACACCTTGTATATAAAACATATTTTGGATTTATACACATTTGTTAATTGTTTGCCCTGATGAAGGCATGGGTAGTGTTGAAATTGGTAGGCATACTAAAAAAATAGACGTAAAAATATACAAATACTCGCCCCATAGCAACAGTGGGATATATTTGATATACTGCTCTGAGATTTTATAGATTTTTCGGTTAAATTTGGCCATTTTGAAAAATTATTGAAATTTACTATAACACTAAAAGGTTTCTTAATATTCTACTATAGTTAGTTTATTTGTGGTAGAACTCATGCATATGATGTACCCAACAAAGCAATTAGGTTTCAGGATTTAAAAAAGTTTTTAATGAAAATTATATTAATATATGAATTTATCATTATGCGTACTAATTAATCATGTAGTTATTGAAAATATTAACTTTATTAAAATTTCATATAAATCCGCAGAATATTATCTAGCCATTTTATATTCCAAGCTCAATGGCGCGCGCCGCGCCGTCAGCCCATTGCATATTAAATGGACCAAATCTTAATTGAGATTTCCCCTTGTGATGCGAAATTCTTTTTAACCGCAAATTAAATTTTGTACCCTTTCCGATAACTTCTTCTTCCCCATTAAGTCCGTTTGCTCATACTTGACTCAGCGGTTTGATTGATTGTAAATTCGGCTTAATGACTTCTCTGTCTCTCGGTTCCTTGAATTCTGTTTTTTATTGTATTTTTGGCAATGTCTATCTACAACGATTATATGTAAAGCTTGGAAAATTGAAAAAAATGCGTACTTTACCAGTTAAGACTATATTTTCTTAATATTTCAGAAATGTAACGGTATATCTTATTAATGGTTCCATAATAAAACGGAACATTGAAGAAAAGAAAAATAAAGAAAATTACAAACTCATTATTACAACACACCTAACCTAACCTAAACTAACCCAACCTAACGTATTATTTTATCACTGTTTTCTTTTTTCCGGTTACTCTAATTGTAATATGATATTTTTATACTAAGGTTTTATATAAAATAAATACTAGGCAACATCTTTGTCATTATCCAGTGTCCTGCAGTCCATATAAGCTGAAAAGCGATGCCTCCCACCCTAAAAAACCATAAAAAGAAACAAAAAAACAATGACAAATTTCAGTGTGATAAATCGTGATTTTCTATAAATTTGTGAGCGTTTTTTGTCATAATCGTTTTACATTGATAAATTGTTTCTTTACTTACAACCGGATTTATGGAAATATATTTGACTTCCTAAATCTAGTTGTTTTGGAAGATATGTTACGCAAAGCCACGTCTCCGCATACCGCTTATGACTGTGAAATAGTAACACTGCACCGTTAGTAATTATTTTGAAAAGAAAGGTTTTACCATTTTTATAAACCCTCATTTTTAAAGTTTCTAACACTACCGCTTGGTTAAAGACTAACACGAAAAAATCTATTTTTTAGTGCCGCCGTCCGTTGGAAAAAAAATCACTTTTCAAATATTTGACTAGAGAAAAGTATTTAATACGTATTATCTCGAATTAACATTTGTAAAATCTTAACTATTAATTTTTATATCGTTTTATCATTTGATTGTATTTTACGAGTATTTTCTACTACTGCCTAACACGCTTTAGAGTTAAATTACGTATACATTTTCATACCTATAAATAGAATATTTTAATCTAAATTTTGTATAAAATGTGACAGCGTGAATAGAAAAATCGGTTCAAAATGACATTCAGCCTACCTTTGTCCGTAGAGCAATGCACGTTACTGTTATTATCAATCGAATCAAACTTTAAAGCAAAACTTTTTAGTTTTAATAGATATTAATGACGTCAAACAAACCACGTGTCAAAATAAATATAACAGAAAAATTGTTAATTTTTCAATTAAATTTACACAGAATGCATGGAAAACTCATCGGGATTTGACCACACGTACCATATTGCATAGAAAACCTCCATAATTCATAAGCATGAACTAAAGGAATGCGAATGATATGCGAACCACTTGAAATCATCCCAAGCTGAGCTGATATGGGAGTATTTATTGAACGATAGTTACATCGATCGTTTTACCCTAAAAATGCGTTTAAACTCGTCAATTTATGAACCCTAAAATGTTATTTGGCGGTTCACCTGAAATAAACCGACAAGGAAAGCGGCAACAGTAACTCACAGAAATCGCAGGAGGTCATAAAAGTTGAAAGGGTGTAAGCCGTTAGTTTGCTTGGTGATCCAAACTCTAATCATTAATGGGTGAATAGTAATTCGGGTTAACCTAGAACTTTGGATTGATTTGCCCACATCCTTGTTCAGAAAAAACGTTCAATTATTTGAACGTTTTTTGAATTTGGAAGCCAGTTTTAATAAAAATGAATAAAATAAAATTACGCCTTAGGTTGGTAGAATTTTGGTATTATTGCTGGTGCAGCGCTTCTCCTTGTTTTTGAGACAACGTTTCGGATAGCCTTGAGGTATTATTCTTCAAGCTTCGTTGATGCACGTTGGCCAAAAAAGAGAATAAAAAGCATCATGGCTCAATACCCCCAAAATTACTGTTAATACTTGAAAATCTAAAATCATGTTTTGGGCAAAATTACGTTTTTATAATTACACATAACGACTCCATCATATTGTTCTCCTCCAAGTACACATCTACTACTAACATATTTGCTACTAAAATCAAAAACAAGCAATCTTTATTTGCCAATTTTACTGATTAAAAATATGTGATGATTTATTAAAACGATTTGAAACTTTTTTCCACTTTCTATTTTTAACCGGATCGGTTTCATCCTATCACAGCCATCTTCAGACTGGTTATTTAACGGGAATTTTGTCGTCGACACCGAAAGAGAACTCTACCAATGATATTAACTTAATGTGTACCTATTATAATATGCTAAAATATTTTACAAATCAAACCATTAGGATAGACCATGAGGTCCCGGGTTCGAGTTTAACGGTTTGCTACCATTATCTTTTTCTTTTCTGTTTATTTCGGTTTCATGTTTCATTTCGTTGTTAATATTATCTTCAATAATTAAATTTATTTTTATTTTTATTTAAAATTCGTTTAACGATGAAGTAAATGACATTTAAAGTAACTAAAACACAGCGGTGCCAACTAACAACGGCAAATAGACTCAAGCAAGCCAACCGTTGTGTTACTTTTGCTTCATTTTCATAGAGGTTAGTCCAAAATTAAACTGTTTAAAAATGTAAAGAGTAGAAATTAGCAACTTAATAGCTAACAGCCAATTTCAGCTCGGAGCTTTGCAGGTACTACCGGAGATAATGAGGAATAGACAAAATTAAACGAGGATATTTAATGCTGGTAAAATTAAAGAACAAAGACCCTTAGCTGTTCAACTAGTGATTACTTTACTATTTCAAGATGGGGTTTGTTCATTTCAGTTTTTTTTTCTATAATAAGAGAGATAAAGATTTTAACGAAAAAAATACCAATCAAAACTATTTTGTTCAGGAAATACGTTAATTTTGGGAGAAAAGTCCATTGTACGTTTTGGGATACGTATACATTGAATATACTCGTATCTGGCTCGCAAGTGTTTAAGTGCTCATATCCTGTTTCCTTGAAGGTTCTTCTCGGACCTCTGCAGCACTCTCCTCCGCAGCCGGATTTAGTGCTTACTTCCTGCTGGCGTAAACCATTCTGTGCAGGTTTCAAATATTTGTCAGATGAAAAAGCGCTAAAAGAATGTCGGAAAAGCTAACAAATCCACTGTAGACTAAATAAAAACGAACAAGTATGACACGCTTATTGAAGAATTGTTATATTTGAGAATTTAATTTCTTTGTGTTTTTTCTATTTATTCTACAGTTTTATTCATTCGTAATGTAAGCCACGAAATTAATAATGAAGGTTCCAAATTTGGTGCAAAACAATCAAAAAGTCGACTTGTACCAAACTTTTGTCTCTTTAAACCACTCTCCTGTAAAATTTTGAAGTTACGATACTTTATGTAGGAGGGGTCTATATATAAATTGTGTAGTGTAAAGTAAGAGTGATGTAAATGGTAAATTATTTATTACATTAACGTTTTTCAAGAACACCTCACCATGAGAACCTGCACTGAGGTGTTCACGTCTTTTTGATACAGTAATGTTGTGAATTGATTATATTATTATGTTAAGGAATATTATGAAAATAATAAAAAAAAATACAGAAACTAATAACATTTATTGTAAATGTTATTGTGCTATGTGTGATTTGATTTTATTTAATAATGTAACAATTTCTAGACATTTTGTTTGAATAGTCTTATCCACTATGTACTTTTGTTACTTAATTTTATTGCTGTCCCGCATATTACCAGATGACATTTCTACAGTTTTCTACACTAATTCCAAGCTAAAAAAAATATTAACCAGGACATTTCTAATAAATGGGTAAAAAACGGAATATAAACTTTAGAATGTAATGTGACGTACAGTATGTAGGTATGACTAATAGAAATTTTAAAACTAGAATCAGGGAACATGAACTCTGTTTTCGAAATAACTATTGCGAGTTCGCTAACAATTTATTAGAGACAGGGCATAGCTTCAACAAAGAAAAAAAACTAAGTCTCAACATCCAAATATTAATACATATTTTAAATCGTGCGCGTTAGAAACTTTAAAAATGAACAATAAAATTAAATCTAAAATTAATCTGGTAAACAAAATAATAGCAACCCGTGTAAATCACCTTTGTTAACTATGTTTACTAGTTATTTTGAATCTTACCACCCCCCCTCCCCCTGCAAATCACCACTCCCACTACCCTCAACTAATAATGTCTAATTATTTCTGTACTTGCTTAATTTAAGTTAGTTTTAAGAACGCCAATGAGACGAATGTGTTGAAACCGGTAGCGCAGTAATAAAATTAACTAACAAAAGTACACAGTGGATAAAACTCTTCAAACAAAATACTCTCATTCCACTAAATTTATAATATGTACTCGTATAATAGCCCAGTGCTTGAAAGTCTGATTCGTAAAATCAATGTGGCTGAATATGTTTCTATAGTTGCAGCTGTTCATAGAGCATTTATAAAAGAGGGAGTGCATTTGTTAAGAGTGCCCATAGATAATTTATAGCAAGTAAATTCGTAAACAGAAAATTTTTCTGCGTGATAAATATTAACAGAGAACATACATTATTTGTGCGAAACGTAATATTTAGTGGCTAAATTGTGAAAAAGTTGTAATGATGAATACGTCAACGAAAACTACCGCCGAAGGAAATAAAAATGTCGAAACAACGGCTAAAACTAAAAGGAGACAGTATTCAAGGTTGGTTTTAGAAGTGACGATTACGTTTTTTAACTTATTAAAAAGTTACAATGTCTGTTTGCTGATATCGGTATGTCAACTATTTCTCTCACTTCAACTCTGTACAGTATAGTCTGACAAACACTGCCATAATATTCTTATCATGCTGATCATGCATTTGTGTCACGTAAACATATTGGAAATGATTTTTTTCTACCGACCAAAATAATAGTTGTTGGGAATCTAATACAGCACACGTCAGAGATTAATTTCAAGCAACAGATTGCTATTCAATCTAAAGCACCACCTCACCGCATTTCATAAACACAAGGCGGTACTTGGTTCTAGGTGTCAGAGCTGTCAGGACAGGACAACTGTGACATAAGTGAAATGAAACAGAACCGTTTGGTCGTGTCAGGTTTCCAAAATATACTCGACTGCCATAGCCGTTACGCCAATAACGTTATTATTGCAACATAACTTTTTAGGAAAGTTTTACGATTCTCTAATGACTCGTTCTTAATAAGCATAGAATATTGAAATAACACTTCGTTTTAACTGAATTTCAACAAGAAACAACCATTTTCTGTTGGCGGAGATGCAAAATAATATGTATAAATTCATTTAAAGCTTAGTAAAGTTTTAAGTCAGTTTTGTTTTTTCTCTTCTAACCCACACTAAGAATCTAATAACCTGTGTTATATATAATTACTACATTGTATTAAATTTAAAATATATTATTTGGTTCATAGTTCGGATTTAAAGAAAAAAAATGCATATAAAAATGAGTATAAATTGTAAAACTTTTCAAAACTTTTTGTTTCAATATTTGATTCTTTGTATGTAATCGTTTTGATACATCAGATTTTCAAAACGTACCGGTTACTAGCCGATTGAATTAAATGCGTCGGGTTCTGACTCAGGCGCAGTGGGTTCAATCCCTACTAGCCAAGTCCTCCATCATTGTACCATCAACTTTTTCGTTTATAATGGAGGTAACCAGATGTTTAGCAATATCATAAAATATATATACCCACTCAGCTGACATTAAACCCAAAAAGCAATAATTTTAATAATTATTTATGTTGACGGTGATTTTTAGTTTTCAAAACTGAAAAAAAACTTCAAAACCTTGTCAGACAAGAATCTAAAACTTACATAACAATGTTATTTTAGTATCATTGTTTTGAAAATATGAATTTTAAGTTTTTTTTATTTGTTTCCCGTTGGTAAAAATAAAGGTCAATAAAAATATATATACATATCATGGACTTAAGATTTAAAAATTCTTTGTTAACCATGATATTAATGCTAATAAAATAAATGTTTTTTTAGGAAACCCAAGTTCAACCAATCAATTGAAGACTCTTTCAAGTGCTCAGACTTTGAAGAACCATTACCAGATTTAGTCGTGGAACCAGTTCAAAGCGCTAAGGTTATTCACAATTTTCATAATTATTGGAAATTTATAAAAAATCAGCCATTACCACCGTGGATTGAAGAGATTGTTTTAAAAAATAAAAGTACGTCTTCAACAGAATTGCAAGAAAGTTGTTCAATTTCTCTTTCGCAAGATTTACCGACTTAAATCGACTGTATAATATTTTTTTCACAAATAGTTGAAGCCAAAAAAGTTTGGAAAAAATAATAATTGTCTAAAAATTTTACATAAAAAAATTACAAAACTTTTTAAAATTTGGTATTACTGCAATTAATTTATGCGTAAACTTTATTTAGACATGTCTTAGTTTCGGAATATCCATGAGTTTTTTTTTCTATATTAAGATATTATATGTATTTTTTTGATTAAAAAACCTTTGTAACTTTCTTATACTTATTTGTTTTCGACTGGACCGGTTTCACCTTATCACGGGCATCTTCAGACTGGCAGAAATAAAACTAAATCTATGATATATATATATATATCATGGTAGTAGGAGATTTTCAAATATTGTCAGGTTATTCGTAAACAGAGAATATTTGTCTTTCTTTTTAATTTTATTTTTTTATTTTTTTATTAATTACATAAAAATAAAGACTTTAAAGTGCTGCGGCATTTAAATTGTGAGCCCCTCACAATTTAAATGCCGCAGCACTTTAAAGTCTTTATTTTTATGTAATTAATAAAAAAATAAAAAAAAAAATTTAAAAAGAAAGACAAATATTCTCTGATTACGAATAACCTGACAATATTTGAAAATCTCCTACTACCATCACAGTAAGCGGAAGATGTTGCTTGTGTCGTAATGGAGGACTTAGCCAGCCGAGGAATTGAATTCACGACGCATGGGTGAGACCCAAACGCGATGCCAACTCAGCCACTGACCGGTCGAATTATGTTTTAATTTTTGTGTCATGTATCATTCACGTAGTATTATTTAATCTTATTATTATTTTATTTTTTTAAACATTTGTACATATTTTGTATATTTTTATAACTATTGTATGTATGAGTGAAAGATACTCTCAGTATCGCCCTGGTGAAAGAGCACCATTCAGAATTGAAACGTTGCTTGAAATGGCTTTTAGCCGTGTTTGGTAACCAGATCTGAAAAGCCAGATATTTCCCCTTTTCCCCACCTTCCTCTTCCCCTTATCCTTCCTCTCCGCAATACCTTCAGCCTCACAACATTCCCCAATTGGGAATGCCATAGTCTCACTGGCTCCAGACGGTTGGGAGCAGTTTGGGACTGTTGTGTGGTATTCATATAAAAAAGAGTATATTTTGTATGAAATGTGTGGGACTGCACTAACCTCTCCACAAAACGGAATAAATATATTTTTATTATAGCATCTATGTTAGGAGTTAGGAAGACTTGAAATTAAAAGGCTTTACAATGACCTTATTTAAAACTCGGGTTAGTTAATTATCTTTTGGAAGACGGATTACATTATGCTTGTTTACTGAATCTAAGGGTTTTTTTTATATTTTACATAATGTCAGCTTTTATTTAAACTCTCAAGTCTTTTTGATAATTTGATAAGTTTTCTTAAATATCCATGGTAAAATTTAACATGGCAATAAAACGTGTTTTTCTATTTAAATTTAAATCACAGTTAAATAATATACGTCACTACAATAAGTACAGTATGAGATAACATGAATTTGATGAGTCCGTTTCGGGCTGGGAGAAATATCTTCCCAGAATACTCTACTCTACTCTATTTGTTTTCTGGAAGAAATATCTCCCAAAAAGACTCGATCGGTTAAACAGACGGTTATTTTTGGTTTCGTTTTTTTCCCTCGTGATCTCCGTCTTGTTTGCTAAAATGAGTTTATAGTCAGTCAGTGATTAGTTTCAGGTTGATTAAACTTCAGAAATAGTTTATTACGTGATGCCTCATCTACCAAAGAAATTTATATACAATTTGTACAGCCAACTAAAAGCCTTAAGGTTAAACTACCATCTCAGTTACAGGTAATTAAAATATTTTTGAAAGCCTGTATTTGCCTGGAAAGTCTGTATTTGATTTAAAAGCAAACAAAATTTCTAAGAAAACGTTATTTTTAGCGCTGAATATGAGACACAAGGCCACTTTAAAAGTGTGAGAACCTCCCCAACTGGGGACACCTCCCGTGCTTCATTTGTTTCCTACGAAGAATCTCAGATCTTTTCCAACAGGCCTCGTAATATTTAAGATAATCTTTATTAATTGATTTATCGTTATGTATTAAGTATTTCTTAGGTTAAATTTCTTTCTCCAGCTGTAAATAACGTAATATTTCAACGCATGTTATGAGTCCGTAGGGAGAGCCAATAAATTAAAGTTAATGCTATGGGAGGTAAGATAGGATATAGCGGAACGATAAAAGGCATACCTAAGTTGAAATGAAAATCACCACTTTGGCCCATAAATTCAATAAGCGCCTCGGGCTGATGAAATGGAGGAAGGCCAATAAGGGTATCACACGTTTCGGTATAATATATCGTAAAACATGCGTTGAGCCAGCCAAATTATTCCTATTTTATGTATTTTATCAATCTTTATTCTTAAGCAATACAATCTCCAAACTGCGTTGTATCCGATGAGTAAGTAATAACTTCATTTCAGTACCACTACTATTTTTTGTACACTACGAGGTTTAGATTGCTTCGATAAGGCGCTTTGAGTATTTATGTAGGTCTGTTCGGGGTTTGTGTCACTACCAGACTTTTCAAATATCTAGAAAGCAAAATGTTTGCACTTTAGTGTTTAATAATATTTTTTTTGAGCGCCTCTTTAGCGAAAAATCGTTTTCAAGTTTTCTTTGTAATTGATTATATATTTAGACAATGTAAATAAAATTATTTGATAAGTAAAAGTCAACTAGAAATGCTTGTGTAAAATTTTGTCAGTACTGTGTGTACCCTTGCGTCATTTCTCGGGCTATAAGTTAAAAATAGTTCAAGATGTCAAATGTCAAATACCTACCTGAATATTTAATGTGCAAGTCAAAGTAGATATTTTCCTATCCCTAATAATTAAAAGCAGTACTTGTATCTAATAGCCCTATCTATTTTTGGTGTTTGTCTGTCCCTTTAAATTATGTTTTGATGAGCTCTATCTATATTCTGTATTAATACCCTTCCTTTGTAGAAACTTAATTCGTATTCCTAATATTTTTTTTACTATTTATATTATGTACCTTACTTATCCATATGGTGGTATACGTATCTCGAATATATCAATATTCAAATCGATGTTCAGCTTTTGTTTTATGGAATACTTAGTTTTATATATAAATATTCTCAATGGTTTTGTAATAAAATGATAAAATGTTATAAAATTATATTGTCGTCAGTCAGAAGCCAACTTAAATAGCTACACTCATTTAACTCTAACCTCTCACCACAGTTGTAATAAAGTAATTTCATTGAATGAATCCAGGTCAAACTTTCTAACATTACTCAAATTAATATACATAAATTGACATGTATCCATAATGCATTTGTTCATTTAATAAAATAAAAAATATAATTGCCAACCAGTTTCGTCTATCACGTGACATCATCACAGCAATTTTAAAAATTAAATTTATAGCATTACCTTATCCTTTTACAGAACATAAAGGAGATTTATTATTAAGGTTATTTAGCATTTCAAAAAGTGTTCTAAATTTAAAAAAATCAATTGAATATTCGCGAATAAAATATCACTATAAAACTGTTCTACTTATTTACTGTCGCATATTAAATCATGTTTACAATTTTGGTTCATTGGAGATAAATAGACGATTATGACAAATTTTCAATTTTATATTTTTTTTCGATTTTTCTGAAAACCTGTAAGAAATCCCACATTCATGAATACCTAAAATCCTTAGGTATTCATTAATGTATATTTAGGTAATATATTTGCTGGAATTTGTGAATTTTCATAAAAAAAAAATTCTATCCGGTTTTACTCGAAATCATCTGTCACGTTTGGTGGTTGAATGTTGTCATGCAACCACAGAACCCCAATTCCGCTAATAACTTTAATACTTATTCTTGTTAAAATATGTGTCCTTTTAACTTGTTTAGATATTGCGCTTACTGTATTTTTTGTATTATTTAAATTAAATATCCATAAAGAACATACCGTCAAACCACATATAAATAATCTATTTTGACAGAATATGCGTCACTCTTTATTTTTTACCAATTTTTTGAAAAATTTCTTTATGCTATTTTCAATTTAAAACATTTTTAGTTCGTTACAGGATCACAGAAAATGTAAGTGATACGATTTTCACGTCAGTCAGTTAGAGTGTTATACCAGTAACAGAGTTAGAAATCGTGATGTGTTTTTCTCCTTGGCTGAAATGAAATCTGAAACACGCTTTGACGTTCAATCGAATAGAAGTGCAGGGACTTATGAACGAAAAATAGGAATTATTTTAATTCCTCTATGACACTTACGATTAAAGAGTGCGGGGTGTTTTCCAGTTTTTAAGACAGTAAAGTTTTCGAGAGTGTAGGCAATAATGTTGAATAATTAATCTGATTGATTTGATGATTAATTGTTGTTGTGTTTAATTCGTAAAACTCCATTTTTTTTAAATTTAATGTAAATCAAATTTAATAATATCATCATTAAGTTCTGAAAGTTTTTTTTTCGGTTTTTTATTGTTACAGCTGTTTCGGCGTTCAAGGCCAAGGCGTACAGGGCACTTTGAAAATGACCTTGAACGCCGAAACACCTGTCACAATAGTAAAAACTAAAAATACTTGAAGAACTTAATAATAACATGATTAAATTTGATTTACATTAAATTAAAAAAAAAAACATTTGGAGATATTTAAAATATTTTTACGTATAAGATAATGTACTGTCGTACATAATAAATGTAATTTCCGGTGCTGATGACAGAAATACACCATGTAAGGTAATACCTTCTGGAACTGACACATACACACCGTCGAAAAGGTTGTTATTTATCAACTCAAAGTTTCGACGGCCTCCATGGTCGAGGGGTAAGGTTCTCGACTACGAATCCGAAGGTCGCGGGTTCAAATTCCGGCGTGCGCAAGTAAATTTTATTTCATTAATTTGTGTTGTTTCACAATTAATTCATTAAAAATAATATGTGGTATATTTGTGCACGTTCCAGAGTGGAAGATACTCTCAGTATCGCCCCGGTGAAAGACCACCATACAGAATTGAAACGTTGATTGAAATGGCTTTTAGCCGTGTTTGGTGACCAGATCTGAATAGCCAGGTATTTCCCCACCTTCCTCTTCCCTTTCTCATTCCCTCCTCGATACCTTCAGCCACACAACATTCCCCAATTGGGGATGCCATAGTCTCACTGGCTCAAGACGGTTGGGAGCAGTTGGGACTCTTGTGGGGTATTCATACAAAAAAGTCAGATGAGTATTATTAACTTTCTAATAGTTTTGTTCAAATGCTATTTTTTTATCCAATGGAGTTTATAATATATCTACCTTGCTACTATATTATGTTATATGTTTACTGGATTACCTGGCCACTATTATAAAGCGCTTATATATATCGCCTCCATCTTATCAATGACTACTGTGAGAGACGTCACTATCATGCAAATAATCGCCGATATATTGAAACTAAATGAAAATGTGAACTAACGTTTAAAATTACCGTAGGTACATAAGTTAAGTGCAGTAAAGATCACAGACTAGATTTCTAACACTAGTTTTACTTCATTTTGCAAACTCTAGAAATACGCCCTCTATTGGGTACCTCACCTCACCAGATTACGGTTTCGTTTCGTTTCGGTTTAGGTAATACATAAAGCTATAGTGTAAGAACTTCATGTTAACATGAACAATATGTTTAAATTCCTAGATTTCATTTTATTTTTAAATTTTAATAATAATCAAATTTAATAATGATATTATTAAGTTCTGCGAGTAATTTTTTGATTATTGTGAAATTAAATTTGATTTACTTTAAAATAAAAATAAAATAAAAATAAAAATTAAAAAAAAAACAATATGTACAGGAATATATTGTGATACTGTGCTAAATATATTCACGTTAAATATGCACGTATAAAATGTGGAGCTCAGTACATATTCGCCTTTCGGAATCCCCTGAATGACCCAGAAAAACTTTTGTTACTCGAAGGCATTGCTAAAACAAGGTCCAACATTCCATTATCTAATATAAATTACCCGTGAAAAGGTGGAAAACCACTCAAGCATGGTAGCGAATATACACAACCTACTCATTCTTACTCCAGAAGGCGATCGTTCTCAGGTGTTTTAAGTTATTTTATCCATCAATCCTCCTTTTATATCCGGAGTTTTCTCGGAGGTATTGCGAACACGAAATAAAATTCCAGTAAAAAATTACACCTCATTTACCACGGCACACACTGGTTCATTACTGGCAGGGGTAGTCAAGACGAGCGCAGACTTGCCTAAATGAACATCGCGAGCTGGGTACTAGTCAAATTGGCCAGGTGAGCTTAATACAATACTGAAGGGGGCCGCAGGAGGGGGATTGAGTTAGTCCACCCAGTCACGTCTGCTATCCGGATTACTGTTGAGGGGTGAATGGAGCGATAATGTTGCACTTAGCAGCTTTTGGCTTGGCGTCAGTCAACTGCCAATGAGAAATTTATTCCGCATGACCACTCTGTGCATGATCTGCTTCGTATTTCACTTTGAGATACTCAAGTGTTAGGGTAAAATTGTTTCTCAGTAACTTAGTTTAACCCTTTTTTTACTTTGACTTTCCCGCTTGTTATTGACATATGAAAACATATCAGCAATTGAATAATAGCATGTTTCCACCCAAACATCCAAAAATACCATAGTTTTTTTCAAGTATAATTCTTTTCTCAATATTTTTTACGTATTAAACTATTAAAAATAAAACATAACATTTATCGTTTTATCTTATATTTTGACCACAAAAAAGACAATTGTAAGTTTTATTGCTCACCAAATCAGAATAGTTGCGTAAAAAGACATTCTAGATATGAAAACTAGCCTATTTCCACGATGCCGGAGTACATCGTTATGGTTTGTGCTACTTTTAAAAAACAGATTTCTGCATTCAAATTAGGATGAATCAGTAGAAAAACCAGTTATTTGGTTTGGAAATTAATATTTAATCGTTGTTTTGGTTCGTTTTTACAGCAACACAATTGTATTAAATTGTTCTTTATGCTTATTGATTCAACGACCAGATGTACCGATACACTTTTAGAGTAAACATCAGACAATGTATGGTTAGAAAAACAAAAATAAATTTATTTTGTATGTAAAGTATCGCACATGAAATACAAATGTATATTTGTGAAACCATTATATATATTACGAATAAACACTAAACACACACGCAATGTTATTGTATAATTTTTACATTCCATATTGGAATAATGTACCTTCTGTGCATTGTTGAAACAAATGTTTTGTTTAAGTAAATGAAACACATTGTCATAAACCACGAATATATTTCATTTTTACCAACCGGTTTCGCTTAACTCAAGCTTCATCATGGTAAATATAATAACTAAATTCTAATACAGAGTTATCGGTTATATATAGTTAAAAAAAACAATAGAATGAAATAGATATATTACAAAAGAGAGACAAAACAAAATATTAGAGGAAGACAACAATAGAAAAACATTATGTGTAAGAGGGAGACATCCTTATATAAATATAACAGTGTGATGGGAATATAATGTCATTAAAGCGGGTTAATCCAATAATGCATTATTGAAAGGGAAATAAAATATATTCGTGGTTTATAACAATGCGTTTCATTTACTTAATACAATGTCAAACCACAAAGTGATTGCTTCTTACGAAAATAAAATGTTTCGTTTTTTAATGTTATTTTGAACTAAATGTTTTTCAGCTCAATATAAAAAGTAACATAAGCTCTCGAGTCAGATTAAATATCAGATTACCCAAAATTTAAAAAGAAAAATATTAAACCCAGTAAGGTATAAAGACGCTACGCTGAAAATTATTCTAATCCGAATATTTTGTTTTTGAAATATTAACTAGACAAATATTAGGTTTAGAACGTATAAACTCCAAGAAGATGAATTATCGGCAGAGTTTGTGTTTATGTAGGTATCTAATTGGAATTTATTACCGAATTATCCCACTATTTGCAAGGGAACAGTAAAACATCCAAGGTAAGTTTTGGAAATGAGTTTTCTTTTAATAAAAAAACTCTACAAAGGGAAAATTATACTAAATGAGAAATAATATTGAAACCCAGAATCTTGTTGGTTCGCCGCCCGAGCCTTAAAAATAATAAAGCGTGATTAAAATTGCGGTCGGAGAAAGGCCGGTCCCTCGTAACAAGGTTGTCCGACCCGCCCACAGCGGCCCGCTCGACTATTAGACAAAATGTAAACGAATAAAAGATACAGATAAAAGATATCTCTGGCCTCCCGTCGCAGCATCGCTGGCGCAATGAATGTGTTTGTTTCCCCGCACTTTTTGTCTAGGCCGTAGCGTGCGCCCGCGAAGCGTTAGCGTTGAAAAATGGGAATTTAACGGTGCAGGAGGTGTGTCGCACTTTTTATAAAATTGTAAAACATTTTTAGTTGTGCCATTCATCAAAGGATTTGGAGAAATATAACATACCGTTAGAGGATGGGTGGAGTGGAGAATGGAAAAATAGGAAACGTTTTGCTGTATCTCTTGCGGAGGCTATAACGAGGAGATAGTCGTCTATTCAATAAACTTATACGTTTAAAATATGCGGTAAGTGTACGGAATATATTTTTTGTATTTTTAAAATTGAGACGTGTTTCTATCTTAGTCATCAATAAAGGTAGTGATATTATTTTGAAATAAATAAATAGGTACCTACTCATTATTCCGCGCAAACTAATCGAATTACGCATTTAAATAACGTTGTTCTACTAGGTACATAATAGAAATGCTTTTAGATAGAAGTCCTCCCACAAATGGAGTTAGCAATTGTTGCTCTCAGTAATTACCCCGAAGAAATAGACAATGACCGTACGAAAGGGACCGTAACAAATTAAGGCTGTTTGTAATAACTCACTCTCGAGGGAATTGATGATTGAATCTCAGAGCTTTACGCCAAGTCTACCTGAAATGCCGAGTTCCCACCGTGACATCCGCAAACCAACCGAACTCGAACCAACATTTGTTTGTCGAGTTTGAATGAAGACTCCATTCAGACGTTCATTTAAATCACTTTAAAATAAATCGAAAGTTTGGTGCTCAGTTACTGCGGAGTTTAAACAGAAATAATACTCTGCATTCGGGGTTCATTTAAAGTTTTTTTTTAATTTAAAAATTTATCCATTTAGAAACACAATTGGCAGAAACGAGTGAAAGCAGAAAATAGGCCGATTTGTCTTTTTTTAACGAACTAGGTATTATCCTTGTTTTGAACCAATATTCCTGTTATATTCCTTATTAATGTTTTAGAAAAAAATACTACATTCCGATTCTTTCGTCTTAAATTACTTGTTATTTGATGACACTAAATAACCTCCATAAAGTGGAACTATGCATAGAAGAATCTCGATATTCAATATGTCAATTTCACCATCCCATTCACAAACCTTCTAATAACGTATCATAAAGCTCCGACAAAAAAGAATTGTGAGTTTGACTTGACCGTTACCGGTTTTTCGATTTTGGATACATCGGAGAGCTCAACAGTGGAAAATTTATATACTGATAACGTTAAATATATTCCAAACATAAATACGTACTGCTTTCGGCCTTGTATATGATGCAAAACTTTTTAATTTAATAGATTTTTGTCGTTAGAATGCAGCAAGTTCGATAACCGTTGAAAAGATCAATTATTCTTCACTATTGTAAGTGATTGTGGGGTTTTGCTACATTAAAAGAAAGACACATATGTTCTGATATATTTCTTCTTTAAAGAATTATTAATAATATTTTCAATTTTTCAATTCAATTCAATTAAAACAAAATATGCTTTACAAATTTTGCAATTTGGGACGTTTTAGAAGAAATTATATTAATATACATAAATATTATACAGTAAGATTTAACAAGACATATAAAATAATATAATAATATTTAAAAGTGGGTAAATTTTAAACCAGCAGCAACAATGTTTGCCGTTTTAAAGCAGCTTCATCGACCCTAATATCAATATCCATATTTATTGTGTACAACAAAAAGACTGCCCTCTCCACCGATATGACCAACATGTTAAACTCCCCTGAACTTTTTTGGTTGATTGACTTACTTGCACCAAGTAGAATGGTGCGTCAGAAGGTACCTTACCAATGTAACAATATAGTAACCAATGTAAAATCAAATTTTATGATGAATCACATTTATGTAATAAATACTATATGGACACCACAGGTATTAAAAGTCTATCAACCTATAAAAATAATATTATTAAAATTGTACGACATTCTTTACTATGTTTGTCTTGTTTTTATTTATTTTTATTATTATATGCATTGCATATTTTATGTTATTTTTTTAATTAAATGCATTATAGGTTTCATACATGCAATGTAATAAAATGTAACAGTCAAATGGGGCGTGAATAAATAAATAAATAAAGATTAAAATTAATAAGAAATACTATGTGTACGCCACTGTTTAATATATTAATATCAACATGTTTTTGAAGCGAAGCTTCCCTCATCAGGAAACACCGTATTTCTTATTAATTTTATTAATAATGACACCACAAAGTAATAATACATTTATTGTAGAAATCAATAAACTATTAGAGGACAAAAGTGAAATTATTTATTTATAAGAAACAAACAGCTTTTAATATAAATATACATAAAGAGGGTTTAACAAAAGGTAAGCCGACAAAGTTTCTTGTGCTAACAGTGGTTAAATAAATAAAATTTTATTTATGAAGCTAACAAGAGAAAGAAAATAAGAAGGAAGAGGGAGGAGGAAGAGGAAAATAGGATCGGGACAGGAGATGCTTTCAATACATTTTATACTCGTGCATCAATTTGTGGTCGTACGTATTACTTCGTTTCGATATTTCGCAAGAGTATTTTGAAGAATGTCGACGTTGTTAAAAATTGCGTTACATTGCGTATAAATATTATCATATGCTACATCCTCCACAACTAGCACGTACTTCAAATTAATTAGTTCTACATTCCCCCCTTTTGAAACAACGTGCACATATAATACACCAATACAGAAAAAAACAAATCTCAGACTGGGTCAAAATTAAAAAAAAACCTAATTACCCCAAACCAAACATCAAACAACATAATAGGTAATTACATTATATATGCATATAGATCTACTTTGAAAGGGATTATTACCATATAAATAAAATGGTAATATTATAAAATTTTTACAAATTTTCTTTTATATATGTTTTTTCTTATAAATTACTTCATTATGTTCTGTTCGTGTGGCTTCCCTTTCCTCCCACTTCATTTTTATTGTGTCTATATATTATTACGATCTTCTATAACGGCTACTTTCCTAACATACAATAATACTATTCAAAACACGCGAACACCTCAGCACGGGTTCTCCTAGTGAGGTGTTCACGAAACATTACCACCAACTACACACAGATACTTTACGCTCCACTATCATGTTTTATGTTAGGATTTTTTTTGTACCACTTGAGATTATCTAATTAATGTACCTGTAAACTATGTGTATGAGTAAAAAAATATTTTTGAGAACATTTCAACGCATTTTATAAGTGCTACTTTTGGAAGAAGAGACGTGGGAACCCTATTGTTAGTCATACTAAAGTCATCAAACTGTTGAAGCGTGCTTATTATGGATACCAATTTAAAATGAATAATTTAGATATAGGGCCATTGTGCCATATTTAAGCTTCGGTATAGGACTAAAGGGACTATATTTAGAAAAGTACCCCACTGACTGCCTACCCTAGTATGTAGCTCCTATTTTGGTCTAAAACCGCAACCGCATATCGGTTTAAATAATTTTATAATAAACTTTTCGCTTGTATGTTGATTGAACGCGTTGATTCTATGAATGTTTGAACAAAGCTACGTAGGTACATGCACAAATAACACTTCCCCCGGGACGGTAGGGGTAGGGTAGGGTGGTTTAAAGGTCAGCCCTAATTTACTCAAATTATACGCAATGTGAGTTTATGTAAAGCAGTAAACTACGTTCGTGTTTTGTCAAGAGATTGTTTAGGGCAAACCTGATATGAACAAGTCGGTACGTAGCTATAGAAACGGGACAAACGGATAGTCATCCCTTTTTTACCTTTATTTATTACGAAAAAATACGGTCAGGCATTATCGTTCATTAACGAAGTCGTATTTATCGGACCGTGCGTAGGTACTTTAAAATATATAGAAACAAAATCTGTTTATCTGTCACATTAAAAACCGGGAATGGAGAGTTCTGGCATCAAGAAATTTATCCTTGTTGTATGCCTAGAATTTCTAGGTAATTGCAACTATGGAGCTCAATATCAATTTTCTCGAAAAATAAGTCGAGATTACTTATTTGATATTTGTCAATAGTTGGATTCGGCTTTTTTGCTTTCTTAATAGCGTCAAGTCTGTTTCAGCGATTTTAAGAGTATTATGGAATCAGTTGTTATCAGAATACCTACATCAAGCTTGGAACCGGGTAACAACACCGCTACCTTTATTTATTATAATATTATTACAAACAATTTTTTTTTCGTATTGAAAAGTAAGTCCTTTTTCACTCTAAGCATCTACTTTAAGTTTTTTTTAAAGATTTCTCACTAATGCGTCGTTCATTCAAAAATTATGTAAACATTTTAATCGTTCATCATGATGTAATCGCTTGCGCGTAGAATTTAAATATGTGTGTTCATTTCACGTTCTGAAAACCTTTCTCAATCGTTATTCGTAATAAAAAATCGCATAAACTTTCCTAAAAGATTTTTTCAGCCGATACGATTTTAATGAACCTCATTAAAATATTCGCATATGCTTTTCTCATACAAACACACAACGGAGAATGTAATATTTTTGTTACGCGATGAAGGTAAACATAATATTTATTCGTTCATGGTTTATTTTACTAATTGAATTTTATGACAGTACTAGGATTTACCGCCAGGTCTCGCACGAGTTTCCACACTCTTCAAAATTGGTTTTTCTTATTAAACAATTGAATAAATTATTAAACAAACAACATGGCGATTCGTTTCATTTTTGAGATGAACATTTTGGAACGAGGTGAAAATAAGTACAATAACCAAAAAATGCGGAATGCTAAAATCTATGATAATTTCATGACGTTGGAGGCCACTGTTGACACGAAAAGTTTTTGATCTTAAAATAATAACGCTTTTTTCTTAATATCTACTTTCTTGTTACTAAATTCATCATATCTTCAATACGGGGTGTGTTCAAAAGAAAAGGTGAATTTTGAATTTTCGCGGGCTGTTGGTACACATATGTATATCATATGTTAGCATTATCAGCCATTTTGGATCAGTGGTTTGTTTTTGACAACTGGAAAGGTTAGTCACGTTTTGTTTTTTCTTCGATTTTTTACTAAAAAAAAAATTAATAAAAAATCGAAAAACATCGATTTTTTGAAGAAATGCTGATAAGGACATAGAAAACAAAGCAAATTTAAACTTTTGTTTCAATTTCACTTCAATCAGACTGATGATGACCCAGAAAACGGCGTTCAAGTTCCAACCAAAACTAGGAAATTCCACCATAGGCTTAACAATTATTAACAATTTTTTTCTAAAAAGAATCAATTTTTTGGATTTTTTGAAGAAAAGCTGATAAGGACATAGAAAACAAAGCAAATTTAAACTTTCGTTTCAATTTCACTTCAATGAGACTGATGATGACCCAGAAAACGGCTATCAAGTTCCAACCAAAACTAGGAAATTCCACCATAGGCTTAACAATTATTAACAATTTTTTTCTAAAAAGAATCAATTTTTTGGATTTTTTGAAGAAAAGCTTATGAGAACATAGAAAATAAAGCAAATCTAAGATTTCACTTCAATCGGACTGATGATGCCTCAGAAAACGAACCTAAAGTAAAAAATCGAAGAACACACAAAAACGTGACTAACCTTTCCAGTCGTCAAAAACAAACCACTGATACAATACTAATTTTGTGGCGTCATAATTAATGAAATTAATGTAAAGTATTTCATTTACACCACTGTTTAATATAAAAAGATCAACATGTTTCTAAAGCGAAGATTTCCACACCAGGACACACAGTATACATTTTATATTTTTTATTTTTTTTAAATTTTTTTATTTATTTTTTATTTTTTTTTATTTTTAAAGAAAGACAAATATTCCCTGGTTACGAATAACCTGACAATATTTGAAAATCTCCTACTACTATGTTTATAACATTATAGCGGAACATTTACAAATATTTACGGACGTGTACAAATATTTAGAAAAACATACCAAACTTTTACGAACATTTGCACTCATTTATGAACATTTATAAAAATTAAGAAAATTAAAAAAAATAATTCAAATATTTACAACAATTTTCCACAATTTTTTAGCACTTCAGAATATTGGAATGTCGTTACGTGTAATATGGCAGACGTATCTTACGGGAAGCTAATAGTAATCGGAATCAATATGGTGCACGCAGAGATGAAGAGCAACTTAGTCCAGTTAGGTTGTAAGATCTAAAAGTAAAGTAAAACCCCTTTGGCTTCGAATGCAACACCCCTTCCAGCCGGTGGCAGTGCTTGGAACTTCCTGAATAGTCTCGTACACTTTTACGTTTCTAATGGACTTTGTTAGAAAAAGTTTTCCTGCTGCATTTCTGGCCGGGTGTTGTTAAACCCCCTCCGATTTTATTCGGACCTAAAGGCACATAGATTCTAACACAAACTTTCAAAGTAGTTAAAATAATAAACTCAACAAAAATAAGAGTTAAAACGCTCTTAGAATTTTAAAATAACAAAAACAATAAAAATATGATCACTACTGCAATGAAATAAAGCACGTTAAACGGTTATAGTTACTAGATTTGAATAGTCAGATACTTTCGGATCTTCCTACTTTTCCTCTCTAGTTTCTCTCATAATTACAACATTACCAAAATATGAAAATTATGGCAGTTGGAAATATTGAACAGTATCAATTTTAAATTTACTAACCTTAAAAAAGGCAGCGCACAATGATGTACAACTATTAAATTGGGTTACAATTTACAATATACCATAGGCTGTCGTTGTTCCATATATACAAGGGAACAGAGGGGTGCATTGCTCCTTAACCAAGGGTAGGCTGTAGCTTCCAGGTGCTAATTTTCTACGTTACATTATGAAAATTTCAGAATGACTTAGATACACAGATATATTATTCCGCTGAGAGTCATCTCAGTTCAGAAAATGAGAAAAAAATCTAATGTGTCCCTTTTTATATTAAAAACCCCTATAACTTTACCGTTATATCAAAAGTTTTTAATTTAAAAAGTCGTTTTAAAATCTACTTTAATATGACTTATGACAGTTATTAGAAAAAGTTGTTAATTGATAAACTAAAGTTTTTTTTTTTTGATAAACTAAAGTTTTTAAGACAAGATTTTTGTGCGTAGCGCAAAGGGTAACAATTATTTTTATAACAATAATTATTAGCCTGAAACACTCATCCAAATTGAAAAAAACCTTCCGAGAAAAGATAAATGTCGCCGGCAGGACAGCCGTTACAAGCCTTTATCATACTAATAAAGTTGGTTGTTTACAGGTGAAATATAATAAAAAAACAGTAATTATTGAATGAAACACTAGTATATGTTGATTAACTTGGCGGGTTTGCGATAAGCCGACGTAGCTCAACGGTAGAGCATCTGACCGGCAATCAGAAGGGTGCAGGTTCGTGTCCTGTCGGCGACATTTATCTTTTCTCGGAAGGTTTTTTTCAATTTAGATGAGTGTTTCAGGCTAATAATTATTGTTTATAAAAAGAAAAAGTTGTAATTACGTTATTATTAAGTTTTATTTTTAAGTTATTATTACAGTTGGAATTAAAATTCCACAACGAGTAAACTGTTTAAAAATTAAGCAAAGATATCACTTTGGGGTTTTTGGAATTAATTTTTGAAAAATAATATCTTTTCGTTTGTATTCGTTTTTCTTAGGGTTGGCACAGCTTTTCATCCTTTATGGACTGCACGCCACTGCTAGCGAATCAACTGCTACCAAGAGACTTACGTATTTTTAATCCTTAACTGAGATGATCTCCGAGCAGAAAGAGTTTGCGCCAACTCGCTGTACTACGAAGCGTGTTGCAAGTTTCATAACAATACTACTGCGCAGAGCACCAGTGATTGGATGTAACATTAGAAGTCATATCACAACAAACCTGAAAATGGATACTGCAATATTTTGTTGGTTATTATTTATATTTCTCGGACTGAATCCTTAGAAAATGTGATATCTATCTATCGTCTCTGGGGATCTGTTTCTCGAAGTTTGAAACTCTATCCGAGGTCTATGATAGATCAAGCATTAATTTCAGAGATATTAAGTAAAGAAATTGGGTTTAGCCGAAGTTAAGTCTAAGCATTGTCTACGATTACAATCTTTTACAAACGTATAATCTCAGAACAGATGAATAACGGTGTCTGTGACGGGTAACATGACTTTTCTTTCAACAGAACTTCTCGTGTTTAAGTGATGATTTTCTTTGTAAGGAGTTTTTCTCAGTGCAAAAGTTTATCAAATGCCGAAAACACATTTGTTATTATGATTCTCCATTATGGACCACTTTTATCTTACTCACCTTCTTTGGGGATATTTGCAAAGCAGGCTTTGATGATTACCCACTTCTTTCTTGGGGGAGATATCTACCATAAGTAAGTAATATTCTAGTTGAGGCTTTCCAAGTAAAAGTTTATAAGTTTTTGGCGTTGGTTGGTAGTCAAGCACTTCAATCATTATTATTGCATTTGAAGGGCCCCGAATTCTGATGAGCATAGGCTTCCCATAAAAAAAATGCTTCGTATTATATGGCAGGCTGGCAGTGACCATTCTGGTATAATTAATGGGACCTTTATATAAGGATATATTATATTAGAGACGTAGTATTAAAAGGCACCGATGTAACCGATGATTAAAATACATAAGATTTTATCTGTATTCACATATTAATAAACAGGTGGAATCGCAATTAAACCCCTAATTATTACAAGAATTATATTATGGAATATATTATCTTGTTCGGTAGATAATATATGTGTGAAGAAATAATAATACAAATATAAAAAAAATAATTTTCATTAATTTTTTTCAATTAGTTACGTTTTACGAATGATAAACAAAGAATTCAAAGAAAACAAGATATTACAGTAAATTAAAAATAAAATTAAGACGAGTAAATTGTGAAATTATCCATTTCTGTAGATTTTTGTTTTTTGCTTGGCCGTTTCCTTTGAAGGGTACTTAATTGGGAATTGTTTTCCTCGGCAGTATTCATTTTCTTCTTTGTAATTGACATTGTTTGCAAAGTCACACCGTATGCTTCCGTAGCCCTCTAAATCACATGCGAATAATGTGATACTCAATTAATACTATTTTTTTATTTAATTATCAAAGATTTTTACGGAAATAGAAAATTATTTTGATTTTCAATTTGGAACTTTGAGCCGTGTTGTGAATCATCATCTCGCGCTAGTTGCCATATTAACAATTCTCAATTTCACAAATAAGAACAAAGGTAATGATATAGATAATTTTACGATAACCAGAAAGAAAAAAAATTCTTTGCTTTGAAAGAGATTTATTTTTTTATTTTTTATTTATTAATTCATTTTTTGATACATACATTCACACAAACAAGGTACAGAGGTTAAAAACATTTATTTTTTAATATTCACTTATATATGCATCTGAACACATTTACATAAACTGTAATAAATGTGTAATGTATATAAAGCAAAAAATTCCACATAGGCAAGGCCAGTGCGTGGATATCTGGTGTCAGTTAGTTGCAGTATATTTGTATAATACATGGATGTTGAAGGTAAGTCAAGTTAAAATTATAAATTAAATAAAAAAAAGAAAATGAAAAAAGAAAAGAAAAGAAAAATATACAATTATACCATGAAAAGGTTGATATCTTTGGTTTCAATCCAATTTTTTAAACATCTTTGTACATGTTTAAAGACGATATGTTTGGACACTTACATTCTGTAGATAGTAAATTACAAATTTTTGGATCAATAAAAAAAAACATGTCTCTCCGCAAGCCTAGTTTTTCACAAAGGTACTTACGTGGTTTGCTCTGGTACTAAAGCGATTTTAGTTTTCTGGGAATAGTTTTTTTCTCGAAAATATATATTATTTAACTTATTATTTATATAAAAACACAACGTCAAACTTCGTACATTTCCAAATACATTTGATAGTTTTGTATTTAAATAGGACTTATTGATGTATTTATTATACGTTATGGTGGTTATAGAGAGAGGTACGCGCGTTATGGTCTTCTGTCTTTTGTTTTAACACAAGACGCGTTAAAAGGAAGATGTTTATGCAGGACGATCGTCGATGAGGCACGTACGACCTGTAGTTGGGTCTACTTTAGGTATACAGTACCCCTCTGTACAGTTTGTTATCGAGTTGTTATATAAATAATACGTTAAATAACATCGATACTTCGAATGTTAGTCTAACCCTCGCCAGGAGTAAATAAATTCCGCAAAATATGCTTACAGTAATTGTAATTAATAAAAAGTTTTCATATTTGCCAAGAGAGAAATTTCCGTCCATGTAGTCAAGGGGAAGGTATTTAATTCAATATTTGTTTGGCCAAAGTTAAGGTGGGAGCCGGAGAGTGTGTTCTCGGGGGCCTCTCCTGAATTATTCAAGCATTCTCGGGTATAAGAATCAGCGTATGTCAACCCTCATGTGCCTCCGAAACTGTTACCCAACTTAAATATGAAATATTTTGCTTTGTAACGTCGACTTTTACCGGACTATCTCGATTCAAACCATCCATCAACATATTATTTAGTTTGAAAGTTAAAACCAAGTGTCGGGCTTCGGTTTGTCATACTTTAGAAAGTACGTAATAACTGGTTATCATTTCTTATTTCTCTGAAGTGGAAAGGCTTGAAATATGCGCCAAATAGAACTACTGTAACCAATTCATATTCAAAATTATATAAAATTAAAATTCATTACCGAAGACCATATGTTAACTATTGGTACTTTAGTATTCTATATATTCCTGATGAAGAAAGCATCGCTTTAGGAACACGTAGATATATGTATATTAATAAACATATGTTTTCCTAAGGCCAGTTGTGAAAATTTTCCTACATACTTCACTGAAAAAGTTCGTAGCAGGGTAGAATATACACCGACGAATTATTTAGTTTGCATGTTTGATCTAAATGTAAGGTTTCGGTTTACTATTCCTAAAAGAGTAACATTTTTAATTGGTTGTTTATCATTTCCCTAAAGTGAAAAGCTTGAATAATGTACCAAATACAACTTCGGTAACCTGAAATATCACAATGAATTTTATATAACAAAACGTAATACGTAACAATCGAAAGAGGTTGTAAATTAGACTTGGTTTAATAAGATTTAGGATGGAGAGAGGTAAACACGGCACTAAAATATAATTTATATCCATGTTTTATGAGTCATATGGAAACTCAATAGACATTATCCTTTATGAGGCAATAGGGGTTTGTTGTAGACTAGATCTAGCCCAAACGGCCAAGCCGGAGTTTACTATTACGAAAATATAAAATAATATAATATAATATATACTAAAACGATTCATATTAGAAGCCTATATGGCAAAGTAATTATTTATTTTTACACTAATATGGCTATTATTTATCTTAAAATGTACAAAATTGATAACATTTAAAACTGATGGCGACCAAACCGATTTAAAATTATAAAAAAATCTCTGATTCTATTGAAGATCTAACCAAATCTGTATAATCCAACACAAACAAAATGCAGCTTCGCTACACGAACGAATCTTCATTTTCTATCATTTTACGTGATTTAATTTCTAATTTATATTTTATTTATTTATTTGTAAGAGACAAACAGATTTCATAACAATGATAAATGGCGTTAAACAAGGTTCAGCCAAAAAATATTCTTATGCTAAAGTTGGTTAGAGACAGCGGTTTTATTTTACATTACCCTGAAGAAGAGGCTAGGAAGAAAAATATAGGACATTTTATAACACTTGTGCATTAATGTGTGAACACACGCTTTGCTTCGGTTCGGTATTTACTAAATACCTTGTAATGAACATAATATCTCAGTTAACTCGCCGAATAAGGCAGGCAATGATAAATAAGACGTTCATCTTAAGGTATTTAGCGAGTGTATTAGAAATCAAATGTATTTGTCTTTAGATAGTCGAACTGCATTTTCAATATTGTTACACCTCAGATCTTCAATTGAATCGTTAATATTGTAATTATTTTGGTCGCTGCTTAGGAGCGTAGATCAACTAACAATCTAACAAGTGAGCTATCGTACCCACCTCCCAATATTATTATGTTTATCTGCAAAACGTGCAGGGCCTTTACTAATTAAATGTTTCTCTTCTGCGGTATAATACAAACATGTGGCTATATCTACTGCGGCATTGGCACGTGAGAGTAACAGCCGCTCTGCCTCTTTTCGAGGGTCATTAAGTGTGGTGTGATTCCTTTCGTGTCATTTACCTTCCTGCCGGCAATTTTTCTCGGAGACATTTCACGCATGCTCTACGCATATTTTCCGGAGAAAAAACGGCTGTGTTTCCTGATCATTACATAAACGACATAAAATTCTCATCTTAAGCTGCAGTAAAATATGGTTATTTTTGACTACCTTTGTTGTTAAATAGAAAACTTTTCTTATGCGCTACGAAGTGATGATACATATCTTATTTGATTTATACCCTAGCATGTTGCGACGGGATCTATAATCGATATTCCAGAAAAAATGTGTTTGGTTGATGTTATTTCATAATAGAATTTTTTTTTTTCAAATTACAATTTCATATGTATGAATTAACTGACTGGATGTTTCCTTTTTCAGATTGGTAAAAAAAATATTTTTTTAGCTATTACAATACAAAAAGTTTAAATTAAAATTTTTTAATTTTTTTAATATGTATACCGCACAAGATTCCCATCTGCTCCCATCCGTCTGAAGCCAGTGAGATTATGCCATTCCCAATTAGGGAATGTTGTGAAGCTGAAGGTAGTAGAGAGGGGAAGGAGAAGGGGAAGATAAATGTTGGGAAATGCCTGAGTATTCAGATCTGGTCACCAAACACTGCTAAAGCCATTTCAACCAACATTTCAATTCTGAACGGTGGTCTTTCACCAGGGCGATACTGAGAGTATCTTACACCCTAGGACGTGTTCAAATATGCAATATATATTTTTAAATGAATCAATTATGAAACAACACACAAAATTAAACATAATTTACTTGCCAACGCCGGGTTTTGAACCCGCGGATTCGTAGTCGAAAGCCTTACCCCTCGACCACGGAGGCCGTCAAAGCCATTATTATAAACTGAGAGCACGATTTTGTGGGATGGTTTCAATTAATGTACCAATTGATTCATATCCTTAATTGCACAAATATGTGTGTGTTAGTTTATGAGAATTATTATTTTGACCTAGGCCGAAATTCACACATCAAAGTAATAAGCCCGACCTTACAACTTATTATTTTTCAGGGAATTTCATCAGCATTTTAGTTACATTTTGTTATAATTCAGTTAGATAACATTGCGATGAACTGCTATTTCCCTCGATACCGTCTATATAATAACATTACATTATAATGTTTGACTAACTTTGTATTTCACAAAATATTTGAGGCAAAATCTTTAGTTTTTCAATTAAGGCAAAATAAATTCGTGGAATTACTAAAAAATAAATGATTACGAGTTATTTTACATAAATCACTAGATAATTAATCCATGTATTTATTAATTAAATAGTGGTTCATACAAAATAACTTTTAATTATTTATTTCGAAATTGTTAGTTTTATTTTCCACGGCGGGAATGTCTCCGGTGAAACTGACAACAAAACTTGAGTACAAAGTTGCTTTCGACATTTTTAGTAAATGCTATTCTTGATAAATAGTTTAAAAATATTATTAGACTGACCAAAAATATGTAAGATGAACAATGCGGCTTTTACACGCAAAATAATGTGGGGAGTATGTACATATTGATTGATAAATTGGTTGATAAAATAATAAACTTCTAAAAATCTCGATAAAACTTAAATGTTTTTTAAATTATTTTGAACATAGTCACGAAAACGAGGATCCCCAATAACAAATTGAAAAAAAAACAGGTTTAGGAATTCCAAAATTACATAACAGCACAGATTCATCTAGATCAATTTTATGTAATCCGTCTTGTAATCATTCAAAAAACGTCAACTAAAACACAAAAATTGCTAAAAATTTTTACCCAGAATCAATATTTTTAACAACCAACACACTAAAAAAACGTGTCAAGAGATATTCTGTACAAAAGAGATCGATGCGCTTAAAAATAAACAAAAAATACAATGTAGGGATTTTAATCATATGTTATAGAATTACACTATGTATTCCTTCACGGCTTCAAATTTAGAAAAACGGTATGTTTAAACGTAAATTATGATTGATTAAAATGAGAAAACATCTGGGAAATAGATACATCAATCTTTTCATCTAGTCGACAATTTTTCTATAATGTAAACTTCCATCCACCGTAAAACGTAATAATTAGCTATCTAGGTACTTTATCACGAGAAAATGGGGAGAAAATACTTTTTAATATCAAGCACAATACAGAAAATCGAAACACGATTATATTGAATTGCATTTGAGCAAAATTCCACGGGATTAAAATTCCCTTAAATAGCTTTCAGCTGAAAAATGTTACCCATTTAAACCGGTTCTTTTGCGTTCATCAAATGCCCTGATTGAATCACAGCTATATATGAAATAGGGATCAATGGGTGTTCTCTTTCTTCGGGAAGGGTGAGAAAGTAGGGCAGGGGCGGATGGAGGCTGGAGGCATCGCGGTTGGAAGAGGGACGGGGGAGGAGAAGGAGGGCAAGGGCATCATTATCCCTGACAAGTGGGGCAATACCTTGAAAAGGGGTGACGTCTGCGCCCAACTGAAAAATTCCCAACAAAAATAAGGACAAAGGCGACATCGGATCATTTTTCGGAATTCGTTTCCACCTGAAGACACTCAAGATGGTTCACGCAATGTATTTTCTGTGCAGAAAGGCATAGGCGGTGGAATTAGAGGAAATTTGAGGGAATTAAATAAGGTATACCTCATAAATCAGTTCTCATTTTCCCCCAAAATACTTTTGGTATAAATAATTAATCTGGTTGCGCGTTTTAGTTTCAATGTTGTAACCAGTTATTTCAAAATAATTATCATGGCGGGTGTGAAACCAGAAAAAATATTAAAAAAAGCGTTGGCTAAAAGTTATAATAGTGTCTTAAACATCTAGACGTAAGTACAGCTACATGCGGAATACGTAGGTAACACTGACGTGCATCACTCTTTCACCAAAAGGTTTACTGTTACTTTCAAGTAGGAGATGTGAATTAGATATTTCGTAGTGAATAAGAAAGCTCTTTTTAATTAGTTGTTAAAACACAAAATTTGAAAAAAAAATCCCGAATTTTATTCATAATTATTAGTGTGTTGGTGAACAATTATGTTATTCCGTGGATATTGTTTTTACGTGCAATGATCCATTTGAGAACGTGTAATGAGCCCGAAAAACTAAATTGACATGGACATCTATATGGGCAAAGGCGGGGCAGCTGTCAAATGATATAAGTTTGTTCAGTTTACTTATTAAATTTATACATGAAAACTACTCTATATATATGGAAAATTAATCTATTTATTCGTAAACTTTTTTTTAATCGGTATTTCTTCGTGCCAGCATATAACTTTCCTGCATAGGCTGCACGTCACTGGCAAGTATCAAGCAGGTATTTGAGTTAAACGTATTATGCCATTCGTATATTATAATGTAGGTACAGAGACAGGGTTCTACTTAAACTCAAAACACAACACCGTGAAATTGGAACGCATTTACATAATGTAAAATGAAACAGCATTTTCTGTTTACTGCAATCTAAGAGATGAATGTTCCGTATTTATTTTTTCGGAACCTCCTAAAAAGGATACGCTTTTTGCTCTCAGCAGAAGGAACTCTAATTACAAACGCAATTTAGCCTTACTGGAAGCGGTTCCTTCTATAAATACGGGTGGTATATAAAAATGTTCTACTTACACACTCGTTACATGGCTAATAAAAAGTTATTACAGTCCGAAGGGCTGCCATGGCTACACTGAGTACTTGCTGTTATATTGAATTTGAGTCGTATTTAACATGGGATTATAGATTATTATTTCATCATAAACTTGGGGTTATATTTCACAAGTCAAATAAGTAAGCTTCGTGTTACTTTCTTTCTAGCAAAATTATAATCATATTCTTATTTTAACTTTGTCGATGAAATATTCAAGTGTTATTTAATTATTTTGGACCATTTTTAATTTATTTTTTTTACATGAATACCGCATAAGAGTCCCAACTGCTGTCAACCGTCTGGAGCCAGTGAGACTATGGCATCCCTAATTAGGGAATATTGTGAGGCTGAATGTATTGGGGAGGGGAAGAAGAAGAGGCAGAGGAAGGTGGGGAAATACCTGGCTATTCAGATCTGGTCACTAAACACGGCTAAAGCAACGTTTCAATTCTGAATGGTGGTCTTTCACCAGGGCGATACTGGGAGTATGTTCCACTCTGGAACGTGCGCAAATATATTATATATTTATTTTTATTCAATTAATTGTGAAACAACACAAATTTATTAAATAAAATTTACTTGCGCACGCCGGGATTTGAACCCGCGACCTTCGGATTCGTAGTCGAGAGCCTTAGCCCTCGACCATGGAGGCTTCTACTGATACTGACCATTACACCACCAACGGCACCAACTATTTTAAGAACTGCTGCATAAATTCATTATATCTACTGAAAATAAGGATTACTTTTTTTTAATTCAAATTTAGAAAATTAATAAAATAAAACAAAATTTATATTAAAATCTAAAAAATAAAATTCGAGACGGCCGAGAATCGAAACCCGATCAACTGATTGGAAGGCAACTATGGTGACCATTACACCACCAACTATTTTAAGAATTATGGTTTATTTTGAATTTATCTTTTGAATGTTACGTACAATAACGTACTCCGTACTCACATCACAATCGTAATTACATTATTTATAATAATCATGATCGTTAAAACGCACCGACTGCAAAAATGGGTTGGTTCCTATTGCTACATTTAATTTGCTATGTACTATATAATTAACCAATTAATTCATTTAATCAAATGAAAAACTCAAACTTTGTTTAAAACCATATTTCTTTACATTAATAGTATTCTTCACATTAATAGTAAAAGTCAATGCCTAGAAAATTTAGAACCCTTTGAAATTAAGAAACCCCTCAATAATAATGAGTCTATTATTAATAACGAAAAAAACCTAACTTACAGCCCCATTCTAAATATGTTTCCTTTCACCCCTCCCTCAATCTCTATATCTTCCCCCACTCTTTACTAACGCCACGCCCTCCACTCCCACTGTGCCATTTACTATGTATTTTCTTTATATTCTTAATATTGTGCAGTATACACTTGCCCCGAGGATGGAACGGTTGTTCCGAAACCGGTAGGCGTATAAAATAAATGTGATTTTAAACTAATTTTGAGTGTTTCATTTGATTATAATGGATAACCACAAAGTGATAGCTTCATACAATAGTAATTCATTTAATATTTATTAAAATATTAACTATTTCTTTTAATGACCTCTGCTGGATCTAATTATTCTGAAACTGCGAAGGAGACTATTAGCAAATTAGGCATTTAAGTGGTATATAAGAGAATGTAATTTATTATAATATAATTTTACTACGCCTTTGAGAATTTCATTACGGTGAACGATTTGGTGGTGATGGTTTTCATAATGGCCAATGGAGAAAATGGTTTGTACCTACGTTAAACTAATTGCCTCACGAAAACAAAGGTTACAGAAAATCTAAATTAGTAATAAGTATTTTTTTGTTAACACCAAAAGGAACTCTATCGCCGGGAGCTACTGGGGTTACAGCACACCACTTGGGGAATTGATAAAGCCTCTGGGAGGGGAAGGAAAATGGGAGTGAGAAAAATAAGAGGAAGAGAACAGTTGGGAAGAATTTGGAATTCAGCTTATTAATAAGTATACTTGGCTAATTTCCATTTAGCCACTTTTGCGAAAGATCAGTCCAAGGGCGCTTTACTTACATATTGATTTAATATTAACTCTCGTAATATGACTGTTAATATCTTAAGTGACTTAATTATTAATTAAAATAAGGAGATCGTTATTATATAAAGTGGTGGGTAAATTTATTTAATTAACTTATGAATTCTTTTTATACTCAAATTCTAAAAACAGTGTTTCAGAATTTTACAATTTGCAATGAAGCGTGATTATATTTTTAAAATTATTTATAATAGGTATAAAAAAAATAGTACAGGAAAATCATTTTAAAGATCGAATGATTGAATGCATTGGGGAACACCGATGGTTTCGAAAGTTTTGAAAAAAGTTTTTCAACCTTGTTTGGAACACCCGCCCCCAGTCCCCTTTTACTCCATAGTAGCTCAACGATACCGAGTGCGTAGCAACATTTATCAATTATTATTTTTATTAAAAATGTAAGAATTAAATTAAAAATTGTATTTTTCACCTAGCATCAGTACTCAAAAACTTTTAGAAGTAAACCGTTTAAATTTAGACTAGCGAATCAATTAGACAATTTATTTTTTTATTTTTTTTAAAGAAAGACAAATATTCCCTGGTTACGAATAACCTGACATTATTTGAAAATCTCCTACTACCATCACAGTAAGCGGAAGATGTTGCTTGTGTCGTAATGGAGGACTTAGCCAGCCGAGGAATTGAACTCACGACGCCTGGGTGAGACCCAAACGCGATGCCAACTCAGCCACTGACCGGACAATGTTCTTTGAATTTTTTTTCTGTCATTATAAAATTTTTCTCATAGGAAAAAATATTATTTAAAAAAACGGTTCAAAACCAAACTTCAGCTCGATCACAGCTTCTCGATAAAATTAGGTACTGATTTTGAAAATGGGGTTAAAAATAAAATTCCGTTTCCACAAAAGTATATAATTAGGCAATATACATTTTTTTACTGTTTATAGGGTTAACTGTAAGAAATACGATATATCTATAAGGACCCTTTGTACTTTATAAGAGTATTTTATTTGAAAAATAAAGATATTTAAACTATGCATTTGTATCCAAACGTGAAACATTAAAAGGGTAAATAATCGTTATTTTTGTATCCACCCAGTATACCACTATATAAACAAGAATCTTTTTTAAATGATTTACCTGTAAATTGATGACAAATATGTCTCTGCCGCAGCTCTTTGACAGTTTTTTATAACGAATGTTACGAAAGTTACAGTATTTTTAAATCTGTTCCTATGATTTTGCAGCCGTCGCCAAATAAATATCTTGTGGCACTATTATATCGTGAATAAAACGTGTTTTTACTCTGACGAAATTGGAATATGTCTACTATGTTTATGCAATTCATACTGAAATATAAGAATGCTGCAGATACATAATCTATAGTTTACAAATTCCTAAGTGCACGAGAAAGAATGTTATTTGAAAGACTAATTAAACATCCAAAATTAACTTTTCTAAAGTGCCTTATATATCAAGAAGACATCTCCCGAAAAGAACGAGGAAATTAAAAACTTAATTACCATGACTTTTACACGGCGCGCGGGGAGAACGGTGCCGGCGCTGGCGCCCGGCGAACATTACCTTTTGAAGATATTTTCGAATGAATCCCCAATTACTAACCACGGCGGTCGGGGAAAAAGAATTTTCATCTCCTTTAAATAAAATTGAAGGTCCTCCGGGGTGAGGTGGAGCCACCTTTTAATTAGATTCCGTAGGCCGTGTGCTCCCAGTCACCCCTTTGCCGAGATGTCACTTTCCTGTACATTTAATGTAGGACGAGATCGTCACGGCCGGGCCCCGCCGCCACGCGCCTTGGGGAATGTTCGGGAGAGTAGTAATCCCGTCATATTTTCCAACTTTTAAACCGGAATGTTATGGTAATTCGGGACATCAAATTGAAATGGAGTGAATATTAATATTTTCTTACAAACGAGTATGTATATTTTTTCACGTCCCACACTTGAGAAATTTGGGTATTTTACATGAGTAAGAATCTTAGAATAACTTATAATTAAGTTGTTTTTTACGTAGGTAAAATAGTAAGTTCAAATAACACGTCTTAAAGCACTTTCGGGAATTATTTCAAATGATAATTATGTTTACGTGGTTGGCTTTTGTGCAAACGCAAATTTCAATATAATTTTTCATTCCTCGAAACGAAGTTCCAAACGAATGAACATCGTTTTCCGTTCCGTGAACTAAATATTTCTACGATTTTGTCAGGAATACTAGGTCAGAAAATGTCAGGCGTCCTTAGTAAAATTTCAATTCCCATATATTTTGTATAAAGTCTTATTTCAAGATCATATTTGTAGATTTATTTATTAAATATTTTTTTTTAGTTTGCATTATTTATTTAAAATTCAATTTTTAACCTCACTAATACTTATAGGTTAAAAAATTATACATTAATAAAAGTAACACAAACAAAAATATTTAGAAGTTTGTTAACATTTGCATAGGTCATTCGAATATCCGTTACAATATCTGAATATCGAAAGAACATTATTGTCACAAAAATGATTCCAACAGATGGGTACTAGAGCGGCTCGAAGGTATGAGAAATTATCATAATGAAGTAAACATGTAGGGTGACTCTGTGTTAATATTGGTTCTTATGTATATAATATGTTGTTAGTTTAAAAAGGACACAGATGAAAAATAAACTTGCAATCCTCGACAAAAACAAATATTTTAACAATAATTTTAAAAGTAAATAAGGAATTAGACAACTTAACATATTCTGGAAGACAAATACAAGTGGAGCCTGAAACAAATAATTTATTTGACCAAAAGAAGAAGTATGAATTACAACAAAGTTCAGAGCGAAGCCAACTCTGTTAAGTGTTACATACGTATATTATATCATTTTAATTACTCTTTGTCCAGTATATGTGCGAGTTCCTTAAAATATAGTTAAGCCTCCTGATATTATGTACCCATATTTCTACATAATCGTTATTTAATGCTGAATTTATCTATTTTCACACCTATTTGATGTTGTCCACATTTTCTAATGGGTTACAGTTACATAATTGCAAACAATTGCGTATAACTGTATCATGGGTGGCAGAATGCTGACTTTAGGTAAGACACTAAAAGCGATATATTTGATATTTTGTGTGTTTAAAGTTAAAATACTATTAACCAGCCAACTATTAAATATACCATTTACTGCTACAGTCGCAGCTGCTTTACAAAAAGGAAACTTTGTTTCTGAACGTAAAACGTGTGCGATGTGTTCAATGCAGCTTTAGCGCACCGATAAATTCCTGTTAGTTAGTAAACAAACGAACAAAAGAACTACTTTACGGGCACTAAAAGTAGTGAAATATTTCATAAAAGTCGTTCAAATGGGTCGCCATCTGCCTGTGTTTTAGTTCACTAATAAAGAGACGGAATCGGCTTCGAACACGTTCCGCTTTCAATTAGAATTCAAGCCACCTCGCACCGCCGAGCAGCCGAAATGCTCTGTAACGCTGAATTACATAGAGCCTCCATCTCCATCCTACAGGCTCCAGCCTCCGTGGTCCATGTGCGATCTTGCGCCCATATAAATGTGGAACGTTTCTCCGCACCGCCGCGCCGTGCTCCGCGCCGGGCCGGCCGGCCTTTGTGCAAAGAAGGCTCGTTGCTCAGCTATCTGCCATCTGATATGTGACGTGGATGTAATTTATGAGCCGAAACAAAAACATTCAACTAATATGCAACAAACAGGCGATGGCCTACTGAGATCAAAGATACACACCAATGTACTTTTATATTATAAACGTAAAACACATTTTTAATAAATTTGCTTGTAAGGCACTTGCGTATATTCGGAATAAATATGAAATGTTTTGGTTAGGCTAGGTTAGGTTAAGCTAGCTAGTTAGGTTAGGCTAACTCATATTGCGCTCAGCTAACCCAAACTAAATACTTATTTATAACCTAAAGAAACTAGTCTTGAACTTTTCGAATTGATTCCTGCGTGAAAATATTGTTATGTAACATTTAGAAACATATGATTTTTTAAAGATATCAGCAAATCGATTTCTGTATATGCCATGGAGAAAATGAAAGTTCGTTTTTTCACTATGGTAAAAAACCGAAATACGTCTAATAAATTTTAAAACTTCTTCAATAAAACCGGCTTCAAATATGTCTTCCGCTTCTGCGAGCGGAAGGAAGAACGGCAAGAAAGTCGCAACTTCCTGGAAATTTCCCATTCCGCGGTTAACATGCCTTTCAGTACTGAAATAATAAAGTTAGGCGGCGTTTTCTGTAAACACAAGACTCGTTGTCTCTTTTCGGCTCGCGTGACTATTTGTACATCTTTGTCTGGCCGGCCCTGCACCCCCTCCTGCTCCGCCCCTAGCGACCCTGGCTTCTCATTTGCATGAGATATGTGAGGACGATGTGTTGAGCGAATTCTGTGTTATACGAGTAAACCTTCCCTGGAACCTTTATGACACGCATAGTAATAGAAAAACTTATACCGATTAGTATTGCATTAACATACGAGAGGGTCGGTCTTACCGCACAAATAATAATTTTCAATTTATTTAAATATATATCTACATAAATTTTCATTCGTATTTTTGAGTCTACGTTAGCAGCTCCAATAGGATTTTAATCCTTCAACTGTTCCGCAAGCAGTCATGAACAAATAGGTACATAATAAAAGCAAATGTTGACTTTAATACCAGCAGTGGCGTGAACTGCTCTATGATAAAGGGTAGTCTGCAGATTTTTCGATTGTAATTGGTTAAGATAGAATATTTTGTTGGTCTTGAGGAAAGCCGTTTTTATTTTTATCTTCTCTCGATTGTTATAAAAATAAAATTAAAATTTTCTAATAAATAACAATTTTCAATCGAATTTTTTTTTTTCATAAATTTGTCTAGTTTTTAATTCATAATATTTTCTTAAGGCAGGCACAGCTTTTCAGCGTTTATGGACTGAATGCATGCTACTGAATAGCGGAAACAAAATAATGTACACACTGAATAACTAATACAACACTGGAATTTTTAAATGCACTTTGTTTTAAAATATTAATAATAATATCAAATAACAAAAGATTATTTTTTTCATTAAAAATTATCAATTGTATTTTGGTTTGTTTATTAATTGATAAACCAGACAAAAAAATACATTTTAGTAGACGACCAATAAAGATTTTAATTGAGTACCGAAACGAACAAACTAAATCAATATTTTTTGCATGGGTACATTTTTTTTAGTATCCGTATTGCGATTTCATTTGAGTGTTTACTAATTAAATATATAATGATAAAATTGATCTAGGCTACAGGAAACAGTTTAAATAACTACATTTTTTAAAACTTATATATTTATTAATTTGTTTTCACAAGCCTCATTAAATTCCGACAGTTTTCTGCTGATGAGTTTCAAGATAGCATAGTTTCACATGTTTACGTTTACCTACACAAAAATTAGCTTTGATGTTGGTAGGTACTGAAACGGGGTATTTTGGTGCCTGGGGCATTCAATCGAAAATACATTACAACAGCGAGGTGATTTTTCCTCCGTGCACCTCTCGAATCGTGTGAAAAGCTGTTATATAGTATATATATAAATTATAAATATACGATTTTTATAAACACGTTAAAATCCATGGCCCGTTATCGTAAGAAATAATTTTTTAAAGTTATTTTTTGTTACTAATGTAGGAAGCTGGTGACCTCACCCCCTTTTCGCTTCTGGAAATGAATCAGAATTCATCAATATAAATTTAGTCATCAATCATGTTAACACGATGATCTGTAAAATAATTGCAACCAATTAAGGCTGTTTGAGCTGTGGAAATTGCAGGAACCATAAGCATTCTTCCGTGTCATGGGCTCACGACTGAGTATTGTAATCAGCATGCGCACTGAATAGATAAACCGTAATAATTGTGCTGTGGACGTATCCAAGGGCCCGAAGTAAGCTCAATTTTTCCTTGGTTTACTTTTAGTATCCTGAGGTTCCCATGGTGGCAACGGCAAATATTCACGTGTTTTATACTTTAAAACACGTTTGTAGCATATTTAAATTTGTCAACAAAATGACCAATCAGGCGTTTCGTTTTGCATTGCTGGAATTGGGGCGCAAGTCATGTAAAAAAAAAAAAATGCAAGTAGCTGACGTCAGTACGTCTCGTGCCTTTGGGTGGTCCGGTTGTTTTATTACAGTATATATTTATAGGAGAACCTCATACGATTTAATTTTTATTTTGAAGAGTTCAACCGTTTGAAAACACAATAAAAAAGATTAAAAAAATCCTTCACATTTCGAGATAAATTTTTTTTAAACCATTTCTCTGAATATAAGCAGCTGACGGCCTCCGTGGTTGAGGGGTAAGGCTCTCGACTACGAATCCGAAGGTCGCGGGTTCAAATCCCGGCGTGCGCAAGTAAATTTTATTTAATTAATTTGTGCTGTTTCACAATTAATTCACTTAAAAATAATATGTAGTATATTTGCGCACGTTCCAAAGTGGAAGATACTCTCAGTTTAGCCCTGGTGAAAGACCACCATTCAGAATTGAAACGTTGTTTGAAATGGCTTTTAGTCGTGTTTGATGATCAGATCTGAATAGCCAGGTATTTCCCCACCTCCCTTTTCCCCTTTTCCTTCCCCACCCCAATACCTTAAGCCTCACAATATTCCCCAATTGGGGATGCTAAGAAGAAAAAAACTTTACAAAAAAAGAACATGATAAATAGTTGGTATATAAGTGTAACATATTTATAATATACATGTATGTATAATAATGTATTAGTGCATGACACAGAGAAATTATAAAGGGAAAGGTTTTTAATGTGTAGTAACTACTTTTTTTTTTTAAATAAAAATAGTAATAGCCTGATCTACATGATACATAATACATATGATATATACTTACGAATATACATACACCTTACCTGATAAAATGGCACAATTTTCAAAAAAATCGTTTAGCAAACAAGGGAGTAATTACGAAATCACAGCCAGCAAGCGCACGGCGCGCAGAACGCCCTTTATCGGGGAGAGGGACGTCGGAGAGTTATTATTTATTTATTCAAAATAATTATAATATTATTTTGCAATACGATAAACATGGTGTTTTTAAAGAAAAAAAATTAATTACGTTTTTTTTTAATTTGCATGGGCTTAGCATTTATCAAAAAATCAGAAATATTACATATTTCTGACCGTTCTACGCATGTTTAACAAAAACATTTAAAAAGTTGAATATCCTTAAAAGATGCTGTGAAGGTTTTTCTTTAACACGCCGATCAGATGTTTTTAATGTTTTTTTGTTATTTTTTTTTTTAAATAATAATAATATTGATGTTTATTCCGGTATGTGGGGAGGTTAGTGCAGTCCCATACATTCCATATAAAATATACATGCAATAGTTATAGAAAAAATATACAAAATATGCACAAGAGTTTAAAAATAAATAAATTATAAGACAGTAGTATGGTGATACATCACAACATAAAACAAAAATTAAAATAAAAAATAAGAATTTAACTAAATAAGTATATGAAAATAAATTCTTTAAGGTGCTGCGGCATTTATATTATGAGGGGACAATATATTTCTCCAGTATAAGTCGATGCTGGAGGCTGGACTGAGGCGGGCTTCCATGATGAGGATATTCCTGGAGCTGTTTATTCTTTCCCTCATTCCAGCCACCCTGGATCTTATAAGGGCTGCAAAACCGGAAAATTGCCCCTCCATGAACATACTGGAAGCGCTGCAGTATCTGGGGAGGCCAAACATTATGCGAAAGGCGTTATTATACTGTACACGAAGTCTTTCCATACTACTCTTTTTGTAGTTTGCCCAGAGTTCGCAGGTGTACAACGTTGCGCAGAAGGCAAGGATGAGAGTCCTTTTCACAGCGGTACTACAAAGACGAAATCTTCTACTGAGCATATTCGATTTTACGCTGAGAGTTCGTCTTTGCCTATCAATGTCATCATCATCCATCAGAGTACTGGTGATTATGTGTCCTAAGTATTTGGTTTCTTCAGTCACCTTCAGGATCACACCGTTCAGGGTAGCTGCAGGAATACTAGTCGGGCCTTGTCTATATCTTATGATGAACAGAGCTGTTTTATTGGGGTTATAAGACATGTTTGTTTCTTCAGCAAAATGCGGATTACAAATTTTTGGTTTAGTTTATTTACAAAAACGTAACGAGAAAGGGTTAAAAATATTTTTCTCCAATTTAGAAATCATATTCATATTTTAGAAATTTTGTAAAACATACAATAGGACGGTCAGAAAAAGTAATATTTCTGATTAGATTTTGATAAATGCTAAGCCTATGTAAATTTATGAAATATTTAATAAATATTCTATTTAAAAACATAATGTTTTTCGTATTGTTTAATAATACTATCAATATTTCGAAATAATAAATAATTCCTCTCCGACATCCCTCTCCCCCCCTTTTTTTTAAATTTACATTAAATCATATATAATAATGTTATTAATATGTTCCGCATGTATTTCAGTTTGTTATAATTGTTACAGCTGTTTCGGCGTTCCAAGCCATTGTCAAACTGTTGGAAAATGTGTGAACACATTTTTAAAATGGCTTAGAATGCTTAGAAAATATTATTAATATAACTTTACTGCATTTTTTGATTTAGGTATTTTAATTTTGTTGCATATTAAATGGAGTTCTACGAATTAAACACAATAAAAATTAATAAAGCTGAATCTAGCGGGAATCCCTCATTCCATAGGTTAATAAAACATTTTCAAAGAGAGAAATTCTTTCTCGAGCAGATAATGAATTTCACTGGCCCGCCTGTTGTAGAAAGTTCTTAATTAAATTGGCCAAATTATTTTTCTTTAAAAATTTTCTATGAATTATCTGTTAAGTGATCACGCGTCATTCGAATACAATTGTTATACTTATGTGGAGGAGATCGCTGATGCAGAGGTAATGTACCCATGTTTCCCCACCTTCCTCTTCCCCTTCTCCTTTCCCTCCCCAATACCTCCAGCCTCACCACATTTCCCAATTGGGGATGCCATAGTCTCACTGGCTCCAGACGGCTGGGAGCAGTTGAGACTGCGGTATTCATGTAAAAAAAAAAGTGTGGAAGCCATCGATCCATTATTTCAAGTCGGTAACTAATTATATTTCCAAAATAGATAATGTACAATGCTCGGTTCGAAAACCGCATGGGGCCCTCGAGTTGATTTTGTGCAGGCCACCTGTGTTTTAAGCAATTACAAATAAGCATTCAATAGTTTCGTACTGACGGGCCACACAGCGCACAGCCGCTCCCAACTAGCAAATATATAATCAAAAGGTCAAAAGGGCAAAATAAAGGATATTTTCTTTTTACAATAACTCCGCACATGAGGTTCTGAGGGCCAATGTCATATTTGGGGATGCTGTGTGAAGGATGTTTTTAAGGAAAGGGTGAAGAGGAAATTCTGGGATGGAAAAAGTTATGAGGCGTGGGTAGGAATCGGGGTCAGTGTGTCCAGGAACCCGGCCCCCCTGCTAACTCACCAAACGTAACGAATCACTTGGGTTACCTATTGCAGAGGAGTTGATTATCTAATAAATAGCATGAAATCAATTGTGATTATATTTGTGTATTTGGTCCTCCCCATAAATGTTCACAGATTTATTAGCTTAATTGCTAGTTCGGAGAGGCTCAAGTACGTTGTGCGGCCCGTCAGTACGAAGCTATGGGATTTTGCAATTTAGAATAATATAGAACTAGTGTCTATCTCTGTTCATGCTTAAAAACTGTGCAACATGAGCTGTTCTCTCATATTTTCATCGGATTAAAATGCGATTCCACCAGTTTTACACTGAAAATTTATATACACAAAAAGAGCGATCATAGTAGACGGCTTAATTTAACCTTGAAAGTTCGATTAGACGATTAGTATCATCTAGATCTGCCAACCTCAGAGTAAGCTGTCTATCGCCCAAGTCTTGTCGGATACATAGTTCAGATATATTGGCTGGCGCCATTCCTTGCAATGCCTTGAAGGTCAGTAAATACATTTTGAAATCTATTCTTTGAGGGCATGAAGGCGAACCTTAGAAGTGGTGTTTTATGAGAATATTGAAATTCACCAAATATCATTCTCGCCACAGAATTGAAAACGAACTAAATTCTATTGAATTGTTTTTCAGGGAGGCCAGTATATGCACTATTACAATAGACCACACGTTAGATGTATTGAATAAGAAAAATTCATGTGTGATTTTGCTCCATCAGAGGGAAGACATCTCCTGATTGATTTTATTTGCCCAAGATGGACAAATCCAGAACTTAAAGCTTTATAAATTTGCGATTTAAGGGAAATACTGTTGTCTATAGTGAAACCAAGATATTTTATTTCTGTAGAAGGGATTATATCTGTATTCTGTAGATGTATTGGACTATAGTCAAGAAGGAAGCCTTCCAGGAGAAGTTATCCAAATAAATTCTGTCTTTGCCGGATTAAGTTTGAGTTTATTGACAGATAACTTTAAAGTTTTGCAAGGAAGATAATTACATGGAAAATGCAATTTTTTGTATTTCTGAAATTTAAATATCGAAATAACTATGTAATTGATATTAGATAAACAAAAAACAAAATCAAATTCACATATTAAAAATACAAATTTAAAAAATAAAATATTATCATATTTTGCCTTGTTTCTTTAAAACGAACTATGAAAATAATTTTTTTGGCCTCCCATGTTTATTCTACCTTTCCAATCTCCAAGAACCTTACGCATTATGTATTCACGATACATATTAAATAATGTTGGTGAGAGGATATATCCCAAATGTTCCCCTTTCTTCACTTTATATTATTCACTTATGGCAGTGGATAATTTAATAAAAATAAAGAAGGTTCCGTTTTTTTTTGCATTAATTTGTACAAATGTTTTACCTAATATAATCAAATCATTAGATTTATTACCTCTCCCAATAACTCTTCTCATATTTTTTTAACATTGCTTCGTTTGCAAAACATCTAGCAACGTTGCGAAAATTTAATAAACTGAATATCAATTTCTTAATTACGCCATTATACATAGCTCAGCGATTGCAAATATTTAGTAATCAAGATTATAACAGATAGGCTGCTTACAAAGACTGTTTGAATATTATTATTGAAACGTGGGAAAGTTTCCGAATAAATTCAAGTGCCTTTGGGATATTATTGGTATCTTCATTCGTGGACAGGAGACGGGAACGGATTTTATTAAAATTAGCAAATTGAGTGAAGCTGGGAATTGTTTTAGCTTCTTTTGAATTTATTAACTGCCGAACTTCAGGAGTTTAACATTGTGAACTTTATACAGTCCAAAGAAGAGAGGTTTAGATAGGAAAATCCGTTCAGAGATTTAATTTAAATGGGTCAAACATTTGTACGACTTGTTAGAAGTGAAAATCTATATATTAATTCTCTAATTTCGACAGCGGAGATATTTTTCAAAGAGTTCGATTTTGACTTCACGTTCTCCCACATTTCGCTCTGCAGTGGGGTCTATTACAGCGTTAACCACATTTGTGAAACGCTGACTACTTTAAATGAAAACAATCTAAATCTTAAGACCCTGTAACCAAACAAATTAGTCTCTTAATTTCTATGAGATTCAAACAATTGTTTTCTCATTTTCTTAATATATTTTATTTTTAAACATTTTATTACATTAAAATTAAACGTATACAAAAAGTACGGACTCTGAATTAATTAGGTGTCTCGGCCTTGAGATTTAGGTGTTGTGATGTATGTACAATATGTACATTTTTAAAAAGAACGAATGCACTCGTAAGTTATTAGAACACAATCAAATAGGTACTATCCTGCCTATGTTTGTTATACGAAAGTACCTAGGTACCAACAACAGAGATTAAAAAAAATCGATATTGCGTTCGATTCACATCTACTAGCACAGCACAGTGCAGACACGTAAAGCCGCAGGCACGGCAAAATTACTTGCTTTCATTATCTATAAACACATTCAGGTACGGTTTAATGTGTATACTGCCATCTGTGACGTGCCTGCCCTGCACGGTGTCGGTAGACGTGAATAGATCTTTACGTCAGGCCATTTTTAAGTCAAGTCAATCTGATGCGTTGAGTAAAATTTTAACCAAAAAGAACACTTTTTCAAAAATGCAGCCGACATTTTGCCATAAATATTACCGATGTGTTTTATAATAATTAATATAAATTCTTCATAAAATTGTTTTTATAAGGCCGTTTTCGTGAAAATAAAGCCTGATAGGTGCGTGTTTGGGTTACGTTAAGTTCATGTAAGCGTGTGGGTAACTAAAAGGGATTACGGGTATTCAAATTACATACACTTTAGTTTATGATGACCTCAATGGTATTTAGGTTAGGTTAGGTTAGGATGGGCTAGGTTTGGTTTGGTTTGCTTTGGTTGGATTAGGTTTAGCTAGGTTAGGTAAGGATAGTTTAGGGTAGGTTATGTTAGGTTAAGTTAGGTACGGTTAGGTTAGGTTAACTGAACTTTGCGGGTAACTTAATTCAATAATAATAATTGAATTTCAAAACAATAATAGTGAGATGTGAGTCGGTGGTGGCAGCACTGTTGCAAGCGCGAACGCGGATTGTGGAATTAATTCTATCAATATATTTTATATTTTTTCCTCGATATATTAAAAAAGGATTAAAGAAGAAAAATTAATTAAAAATAAGAAATCGTAGCTACCAAATTATGATTCAAATTTAAGGAATAATTACGACAAATAAATTCAAATATGAGGTTGTAAGCATAAAATAAAGCTGGGATAAATATTTTTTTTTTATATAAATGAATTAAAACTTACTTTAAAAATAATAATGTCAAGTACAGACAAAAAATAAAAAAATTGTATTCTATATATTTCTGATGGGGAAAGCATCGTTTCACCACACCACACCACACCACACCACACCACACCACACCACACCACACCACACCACACCACACCACACCACACCACACCACACCACACCACACCACACCACACCACACCACACCACACCACACCACACCACACCACACCACACCACACCACACAACACCACACCACACCACACCTCACCACACCACACCACACCACACCACACCACGCCACGCCACACCACGCCACGCCACGCCACGCCACACCACACCACACCACACCACACCACACCACACTACACTCCATTACACTACACTACGCTACGCCACGCCACGCTACACTACACTACACTACACGACATTACACTACACTACACTGCACAACACTGCACTACACTACAACCATTCAAATATGCATTTGCATTTCGGAATAATAATTTTAACAAAAATTGTATTTCTTGGGCATTAACTATGTAACAATTTCTAGACATTTTGTTTGAGGAATTTTATTCAATATGTACGACATGAATGACACGGATGTGTCGAAACTGGTAGCGCAGTAATAAAATGAAGTAACAAAAGTACATAGTGGATAAAACTCTTCAAAAAACAACAAAAAATTATTAACCTCCGTTGAGTTCAGGAGGCAAAATGTTAGTTAATAACAGATTAATGCTAGGGAACTGTTGTTGTCTTCCTACAAAAACAGTTATATGAAATAACTTAATTTTGTCGGAAAACATTATATATACATGACCGTTCAATATTTACTTTTGAAAAACGTTTGTAGTAGAAGTTGATCACCCAGCTTCTTATTCAGTCTCCATGAAAAGATATCTGAGAAGTTTCTGCAAGCTAATTTGATTTGTTTTAAGCATCCCATTCTGTTGATTCTGAGTGGAGGATGAACTTTTGAATGAGGTGCAAAGATACTAAATTTTAAATCCGTCTGAAAAAACTATTTATACGTTGATCATCGACAGTTCAATTGGATCTGCGTGCGCTTTAAACTCAGTTTGCGTACAATCTGAGACTGAATGATTTGTCCACTATTCAAAAACAGTTCTCATAATATGTAGCTTTCCCCCAAAGAGTGTTACAGCCGCGTTTTCATTGCTATGACGTCACTATTATCTCCAATCCGAATTCATCCCTCGGAAGAATGAGCTCTACCGTGAACCCCTTCGATAGTACGGTGAATAGACAAGACAAACCAACGGTAGTTTAATGTTATGTGGAATCAGAGAATTATTACCACTAGGCGGCTTGTGGTAGTTCGTGGTAGTTTGTAATTATTTATTAACTATGACAGCAAACTACAATCGAACCCAACTTCACACCTCTTGTCAACACCACCGATGGAAATTTATTTGTCTCATTTGCCCTCGACACAATAATTTAAATAAAAATTACCTTTACCTTTCAAATAACATTAATAATATTCAACGAAGTACAGAAGGTATCTCAAAATTATCCAATTCATTCTAGTTTTCTGTATTCCTTCGGGTTCCTCATTTAATTAACAAAAAAACGAAAAATAAATAAATCCTGTTCTCTGAGGACTAAATAACCAAATAAATTTGGTTTTGTGAGATGACTGAGTGAAAATAATGGGAAAAATAAAGTCTCGAGAAAAATAAGGTCAAAGAATTTCGCAGTAGTAAAACGCTACAAAGCAAATGACTAAATTTTTCAAGAGAAATGATGTTGAACAATAATTAAATTCTGCGAAAACATAATTGTATATTAATCACCTACATTTATGCTAATACTCGTTACTGTAATTGTGTGTAATTAAATAATTCATACAGATACACATTACAAATAATTATAATGTTATCATTAAATGATTTACTGTAATTTGGGAAGAGTTTCCTGAAACAAGAGCTCTCATTTATTGTAAACCATTGACGGTGGGTAATTAATTTTCCAGATTGGAACATTTTTTCATGAAAACCAATTAAAGGACGGTGAATTTCAATTTTTTAAAAGTCCTGGCCGCGAACCTGGGTGTAATATAAACATCGATTATTTATATTCTACTCTTTTACCCCATAGAACACCTGGGAAAAAGGTTACGGAACGGCGTAAAAAATAAATTGCCACGAGCGTTATATCAGTTTCAGAAAAGTGTTAATATGAAATTCTTGCTCACTCGTGAACGGTTTAAAACTCGTGTATGAAATGCTCCGAAATGATTTTTTCCCGCAGAGGAAATACTTTTTTTAGTTAGCAACGGATCACCCTGATGGAACGATGAACTAATGATGCTTATTTTGCAGACAGCTCGTCAAATATAATTGAAACCTAAATTACTTGAACATTATTTTTATAAACTCGTTACTTCGTACTTCTGTTTATGTAATTCTATTTGAGAAATCGTCAAAACTTTGGAGGGAATTTGCTATCCTTTAAGGAAAGTTTTTTGTTTAAGCATTCAACCGTTCATCGCATGCAAATAAAACCGTATTATTTTAGGTAATTTCATTTGAAATAATAAACTCAAACGATAAAACTAATCTCGTTTATTGATGCCTGTAACTTTTGATACAATGTTATGTTGAATTACTGTAGCATCGGTTAGGTGAAGCGTCTTGCATCACCGCTAGAGGGATTTTCGATTTGTTCCTACCAAATAAAATCGAATTTGATATGCATCTGAGTAACATTAATATAAAACATTACTGAATATCTCGGGAAGCGTTCCTTGTGTAGAGTTGAGAGAATTCGAATCCCATCGGAACGCGTTCGACGCCGGAGATTTGCTCACATCTTGTGCCACGCAACGGAGCGGAATTCTCTATTGGGAAGCTTCGCTTCAGAATCTGACAAAATGAAAGGTGGAACGAGGGTGCGCCACGCTTTAATGAATTTCAATAGACGGTTCAGCTCAGGACAGGCTGTAAATTGTCCCGTACGACTCCCGATGTAGAATCTGGCTTACATACTATTTTTTCACACACTTGAGTAGCATCCATCTGTGATTATATCTTTTGAAATATTCACCGTTGCTGTTCCCCGCATTACCCAGCTCCTAGCGCCAAAGGACAGATTTGCGCCCTGGGTCGGTTTCTTGCGCCACTGTTAGTGTCTAGCGCTAAGGGTAAGCGCTTAGCGCCAAGGGTCGGCATCTAGCTCCACCGTCAGCAACTACCCCCGGGCGTGGTAAGGGCCCGACACCAGGGCCTGGGGGCCAAGTCTGTATCTTTTGCGTTATCTAACGCGAATTAAATCGGCCATAAACAACACATTTTGACAGTTTGGTAGTCCGTATTGCGCTAATAATTTAAGTTTGCGTTTACGTTGAGAGACAAATCCGTAACACAAACATAAGAGACGACGCCGCGTTTATGAAAACTGTTAAATCGTGTCGTTTATGGCTGATTTAACTTGCGTTAGCCAACGCAAAAGATACAGACTCGACCCCCTGACTGGTATTGGGAACTTCACGTTAACAGGACTTGGCAACTAGGAATTGCGAATCCGGAGCCTCTTTTAGAAAATGCGGATTTTTGGATTTCCTGAAATTAAAAATCTGGATGGATTATCAGAAGAAAAAAAAACTTTTATGTAAAAAAAAAAAATTATGAACAAAATAATAAAATATGAAGAAAAAAGTTTGTCTGATATATTACGAGGGTGCCCCACTGACAATTAAAAAATGTGCCATTTATCAAGCACTCCAATCAGGGTGCATTGTGGTATTCGCATATACTTAGTTCCGGTCAAAACAATATTTTGTTCTATTTTTTCAATTTTTTCTTCCATAAGGTTAATATTTTTCTAGCTAAATAATAAATACACTTCTTTCTACCAAATACTGTACTTGTGCATAATCTGAGCGATTGATAATTGGGTTAACAACCTCATTATTACAAAATTATTTATATCCATACCTTAGAAATATCTATGGATCGAGTAATGCATGACCGTTAGACCTGTTAGACCCTTTCATTTCATTGGACATTGTGATTGCAAATAACGTTTTTTTTAATATTGAAATTAGTATTCGAAAATTTTAATTTGGATTCCACTGCGAATAATCCGAAAATCTGAATTTGTCGAAATCCGGATAATCTGGATTGCAATCTCTGTTGGCAACTGACCAAAACTATGAAACTCAAGTAAAATATTTCCACACAACGGCGGACTTTTTACTCAGTGATAAATATCGGAAAACTGCGTACAAAAGTCGCAATCACCACACACTCATGCACGCCCCTTGTATTTGGACATTAACCACGCCATGCCCCACTGCGTTTAAGAAATTAATTAATTAGATATTCGGATGGATTTATTGGTTGGATTCAATCAATTTGCTAATGTAACGAAGTAAGTGGATTGTTACAGCGTACTAGGCAAAAAATCGTTATTCATGTAACCATGACGGGTTCATTTTCAAGAAAATACTCTTAAATGTATTTTCATGGAGAAATTCAAATGCCTACGCAATATTTTATTAGGCTACGTATCTTTAAAATCTTATTTAATTATGCCATACTAAATTTTTCCAAAATAACTGAAGTTTTTGCTATTTTGCTTAGAATGAAAACGTTATCTTGATTATTTAATTATCACTTTTTAATTTTACTTAGTACATACCAGACGTAAGGCACACAGGCGAACTGTAGGGGGCAGATGATTCCGATCTACGGAGAGGGCTGAGAGGGGAGATAGCACAACCTGTGTCGATCCCTTGCAAAGGGGGGAAAGACACTTACGACAAGACCTTATTAACGACTTTTATACGGTTACAATATGCACAAATGTAATTCTCCACAAAAAACCCAATTTATGCAGAATTATGGGTAGAGCTCGGGGTCATGTCCGTGTGACGATGCTTGGTCTGGGTCCAGTGGGCGGCGGTAATCCAATGGTCCAGCTGAGGCGATGATCATAGAGAAACAAGACGAGTAGAGCAGAAGTCATAGCGGGGCGGGGCGGTTGAGGCAGGGAAGTGTTGTCGGTGCGAGAGTTGCTGGCTGACTAATTTTGGTTTTCGCAGGCTATTTACAGTCTATTTGGGATTTCAGACTCGAAGAGCTACCATGTTCTGCGTATGTTTGACGAACCAGTACTCACGTCGCTACCACAACGCCGTCTCGCACTGACGTTTTTATTCAGCCATTCACATTTTAAGCGCTCGGCGAGAACAAATTTTCCACAGACCATGTAGTATACAATGAACACAAGAAGGGAGTCGGGTCTTTTGCGAACAGCGATATGATCTTTATTTTCCGTATAACCCAACTCAATTACAAATAAACATAGTTTAGGCAAGTGCAATACAACAACCATATTTAGCAAATGGCCGCTACAAAAACATTGCTGAAGAGGCAAATACGTCCGACACTTAATATTTAAATAATCTTAGTAATCTAACATATTTGTATAAGGTCACAAATTACGAATGTTTCTGTATTTTTACTTCGTTCCAGGCTGGAAGTTACCTACCCTTACTAAGTTTTGTTCTGATGAAAATCAGTTTTAAATTCTTACCCATGTATCTACATCGTAACCTTACTCAACCACATATTCTTCCATTATTTAGGTATGTTATAAATCAGTGGCTATGTTGCAATAAGTTTTTTTTTAAATTTTTGTGAGGAGTCGAATGGGAGCTGAAGGACGCGGTAAGTACGAAAAATGCAAATGAGCTCTTCATCTAGACCCCACACATAACATCTCACGCAGGGAGAAGTATATAATTACCCCATATTTCACGCCACTCTTTCTTCTCTATCGAGAGCAAACATCACATTTAAAATAATCTCAAAGTTGATTGGTTGGCTGGGTGACCGCTCTGAATGCGGTGGCAGCGTCCGGTGCTGAGGAATTATATTGGGTGTTAGGGATGATAGCGACATGCCGTGCGCATTATACCTAATAGCAGTGCACCTTGCACTAGTACGCAGTATCTACAATGTCCTGCAGAGTTATAGTGTTACCAATTTAATTCAATTGGGATTCTGGAATCAGATGTTTGCTTAATAACCTTTGACATACGACACTCGGATCCTTGTGTTGTGTGACGTAGGTACTGACTACACAATGGGCAAAACATTCAACCATTGTATCGATATTTGAGTAATATTTATAGTTATTTTTTGTTTAGCGCATGTCAAACAAAAAACGACTATTTTGTGAAAAACGTATATATATTATGCAATTTATAAGGGGTGCATTAGTACGAATCCGACAATCTTTAACAAGTGATTTCTGAGCGTATTTCCAGTAAAAAATGTAGATGGCATTTTGATCAACAACTAAGAATTGGACAGTTAGGGCCAGGGTGGGGGTTTGGGCACTCGGCTGAGTGACTAGTGACGACATGTAAAAGATTTTTTGTTGTTGTTTGAATTTGAATAAAATATTTTTGGGGTATTTAAAAAAAATACCGGCGACCAAAATTGCAAACATATCTATATATCAAGAAGAATGATCTTTTCCTGTTTTAAGATTATAACTAAAAGTTATTACCGTTTTAACACTCCTTTAAAAATTCAAGTTACAATATTCCTACGTGTCTTCACATTTTAATTCGTATATACCACTATTATTAAGTTTAGGATAATAGTGGCATATACGAATTAAAATTTGACCACGCCGACTGCAACGCTACCTATATACGGGAGACCGGAAGAACATATAAAGTGTTATAAAAATAAAAGCACTTCTTCAAAATTCGCAGAAAATCTTTTAGTAAATAATCACGTCCCGCTTGACAACAACAAACCTATAGAAAGAAAGGGCCTAAGTTTAAATTTACTTGACCAATTAGAAATTAACAAAAGAACGAATGATCCTAATATAACATTAATTAATAAAGTAAGGAAAATTACATACTCACCACTTCTCAGTATGTTCACATTATCAAAACAATACAACACATTTAAAAAAAATCAATTAAGAAAACATTGTCAGTTAAATACGAGTAAAAACACATCATAAATGTGAAAACCTCACAGAATTCAGAATTTTAATTGCTTTCTAACTAAATCGGTTTTACCATTAATAAATCATTACCCATCCATCCAAATTTTAAAGGAGTGGGGGTAAATTAAATCATATAAATATGTCGTCGCAATGTGGATTAAGCACAGTTTGAAAATGGCCTTAAACGCCAAAACAGATGTCACAGTAATAAAAACTAAGAATAATAACATAATAATATAAATACATATTAATAAAAACCTTACTTAAAAGAGATCATTTTGAATGAATAAATTCAGGGTAGTGGGGTGCAGTAGTAACAAGAAATTAAAAAAAAATAAGTAAAAAGATACAACCTATTGAAGCATTTTTTTTATCCCAACTATCGTAAAATGAATTAGGACAATTTTTAAATAGATTACTGATACTGGTTGGATCCATTTGCGTTATAATATTTTGAATTTGCTCTCATGTCTCTTCCCAAATTTCATCTGCCTCGGGACCATGTCTCGCTGGAAAACAGCGGTTGTTCGTGAGACGCACTACTAATCCGTGTACAGCGAGTTTCTGAGGGACTCACGATTAATATATAATGTTTATCGGTGAGTTAGAATTCAGAAGGATACGTCGACTCAGCTTTAACCGAAATCATTAACTTGCTCGAGTTTAGACTTTCTTCCGGAACATGGAAAATATTTTAATGAGATCTGTGCGAATATTTTGAATTTGTTTTGATTAGCAGAGTGGAAACGTTAATATTTGTCAGTTCACGTATTGAAAAATATACATACCTAGGGCGGACCGTATATCTTCAGTCTTATTGAAAGCACGCCTTAGAAGTGTCAATAATATTGGTCAATATTTTGTCACTTGCAATCTCGTTTTCTCAATATGAGTGATTGTGAATCTGACATTATTCACGACACCACTCGTTGATTAAGACTGACTCAAGAAATACGAAGATAACTGTAGGTATGACCGTGTGATACATCCACTTGAGACCGTGACTTGATATAGACTGACGTAAGAAATACAAAGATAACTGTAGGTATGACCGTGTGATACATCCACTCGAGACCGTGACTTGCTAAAGACTGACGTAAGAAATACGAAGATAACTGTAGGTATGACTGTATGATACTCCACTCCAGACCATGACTTGATAAAGACTAAAGTAATATTGTGCAATATATCGCTTCATGTTCAATCATATTGACAGGGCTTCTGTCATATTGACAGGGCTTCTGTCATATTGACAGGGCTTCTAACATATTGACAGAGCTTCAATAAAAATGAAATCATTTTAATTACCGACAATTTTACTGCCGTCAGTATTATTGACATAATATACCTCTTACACGACCAATATATTGAAGAAAACCGATAATGCTTCAATAATATTGACAGTGTAAGATCATACAAATAGTTATCTTGGTATTTGTTACGTCAATCCGTCAAAACAAGGTCTGTCTTTGTAGAAAATATGCAATTGACAGAATATTGACCAATATTATCGAGACGTGTGAGGCGTGCCTTCAATATACCAGGTTCAATAATATTGCGCTAAGTGATATAGGCTTACCAGTCTTTTAGTCCAGTTTTTTGACCTCACTAATACAAAATATACTCTAATCTCGTTTTTATTATTCAACACTATTGAAACATAACTTCGGCGTATTAATATCAGCGATATTAATGAAACATATGTGTCATTGGTTGGGAAAAAGACGGACTATAAGAGAGATGGAAAGATATGACATAAATTTGTCTGCCGGCTTTGGATAGATGAAAGACAAAAATAGGAAAAACTTGAGATATAAGATGTTGTGAAGATACCGACAAACAAAAATAAAAACAAATAAATATGGCAAATATTTCAATTATAAATACGAGCATGTCCCAGGCATTGGCTAATAATTTCCAAAAAACGCAATTTTGAAGCGGTATCATTTGCTCATCGAATCAAATATTGGGTATAAACTTGACTAATTGGTTAGAGTTTTTTTTTATTTTCATCTTATTTAAATTCTGCAATTAGTAGAAGCAGCGTAAGTAAGTAGTGGAACAAGGATAATCTTTGCATTCATATAAAAGCGATGCATTTTACTATGTATTTAGGTTTCACATAAAGTCGCGGATTTCCCCAGCGAACATAAAGTGTAAAATGTAAGATTAAGAAATATTCTCCTTATTCAGCAGCGAGCAGTGTCCCAGTTTCAGATCAAGTATTTTCTACCGACGCTTGGTGAGCTCCCGCCCCTGCAGTATGAGTCTTATCTCAATATGGCAGACAGAATCAATTCTTTGTTAACTGTTACACTGTTGTCTTGCTTACAGAATAATCCAACGAATAAAATAATCTAGTTAAGGGAGTATTTACTCTGCTAAAATACTGGAATAATTCCTCTTCGTTGATATTTTAAAAAAGTCATAGTTTTTTGGCAGGAGCTTTCAGAGATATCTTTGATAAATAATTTACTCGTTAATTACTTTCTTAGCGTTGGATCAATAGGAACGACAGTAAACAGCGCCGAGGCTTTTTTGAAGTGGAAACCCAATATTATTTAATAAGTGCTGTGTAAATAAAAATTGATTTCGATTGGAGAAAATTATAACGTTTTTGCCTCGGAGCACTATTTTCCTAATTAACTCTACAAAGTTCCTCCCTCAAGTTAAGTGTAAAAGTATTTTCGGAATTTCAGAAATATATTCGCTTTATTCAGTTCAGTTCAATTGAAGAAATCCGGATAAAAGGTATCGAAAATGTTTGTTAAAATTGATTGTTTTTCAAAGAAGATGAAATAACAGAAATAATGTTATAATATTCGAAGTTTTACTTTTCATTTATCAGTATTCTTTACAGTTATTTGGAAATCCGTTTTGAAAGAATTGAACGTAGCTGGTAACACAACAATACCAGACTGCGAGCGTCTTTAAAGGGTGGGAGAAAAATCATGAATATATTTTTGCGTGCAATGTCATTGACACTGTCATTAAATACTCGATTTTGTACATGTTGTGTAATGATTTTGTAAATGTAAATTCTCATAAACTGTAATTAATAAACTGATTTTGTAAATGTTTTACAATGATTTTGTAAATTTACAAAATCGTTTAATCTTTATTGGTTTCATCTATGTATACTTCTTTACAAAACTTCTGTAATATTATTGATTTTTGTGAATGGTTACAATGGTTTTGTTATACTTTTATGTTGAACTTATATACCTTTCTACAAAATGTTGTATATAAATATTATTACTGTAGTTCCTTGTCTATTGTTTTGTGATGTGTTATTTGTGTAATGTAATTTATTCCCTTTTACTCTAAAATGAGTTATATAACTCATGGGATTGCTATATAACAACACAAAAGAAATAAAAATAAATATAATAAAAAAAGTCAAATGCTTAGATCATTGTGGATAAAATATATTTATTTATATATATAATATATACTTATTTGAATTTGAAAATCTGATTGGTAAGTATATAAGTATATTCTTAAATACTTCTGTAAAATAATGTGTGTTTCAAATAAATATTATTATTATTATTATTATTATTATTATTATTATTATTATTATTATTATTATTATTATTATTATTATTATCATTATCATTATCATTATCATTATCATTATCATTATCATTATCATTATCATTATCATTATCATTATCATTATCATTATCACTATCATTATTATTATTATTATTATTATTATTATTATTATTATTATTATTATTATTATTATTATTATTATTATTATTATTATTATTATTATTATTATTATTATTATTATTATTATTATAAATTAACTAACTAACCATCACGCCGTTTCCCCGCAGGGGTAGGCAGAGAGGACGGACCGCCAAACAACTCGATCTTGGCATACACTTCTTGCTTCATTCACATTCATACATCGTCTCATACATTCTCTTCTATTATTCCGACTTCTGACATGGCCCGACTCAAGTATTTGATTCACTTGATCGTGCCATGTCTTCCTCGGACGTCCCGGCTTCTTCTTCCATTCACATTCGCGTCATACATTCTTCTTACACTCCTTTCTTCGTTCATTCGCTCCACATGCCCAAACCATCTAAGCGTCCCTTTCTTAATCTTACTCATTACGCTTACATCAGCCTTGAATTCTTTACGAATTTCAATATTTTTCACACGATCATACATGGTTTTACCACACATTCGTCTCAGAGATCTCATTTCTACGGCATTCAGTTTACTTTCATCCTTCTTCTGCCAATTCCATGCCTCACTGCCATACATCAGGGTTGGTATCAGCACTCCATTGTGGACTTATTATTATTATTATTATTATTATTATTATTATTATTATTATTATTATTATTATTATTATTATTATTATTATTATTATTATTATTATTATTATTATTATTATTATTATTATTATTATTATTATTATTATTATTATTATTATTATTATTATTATTGTTATTATTATTATTATTATTATTATTATTATTTTTATTTTTATCTTTATTATTTTTATTATTATTATTATCGCGTTGGAGCACCAAGGCCCGCCATCTATCTACATCTTCCCAACAGACGCCGATTATTATTATTATATACTTGTATATATAACTCACTCTTGAGTATTTGTAACAAATTGGTGGGAGAGAAAAAAAACTCCGAAGATGCTTCAAAAAAAATCGGTCGGCGGATTGTTAAACCAGTCAGGAAGGGTAAAAATGTTATTTAATATTTCAAACGTTTTAAAGGAATACCACAGATTAACAGTGTAAAAATTGGAATATGTTTTATCATTTTTACGACGCTTTGTCAGAGCTTTTAGAACAATTATTACATTCGCGTGGTTTGCTAAATGACACATATTTTATGTCATTTTCAGATAATATTAAAACTTTAAACCTGGTTTCACACATAATCACGTAAAGTGATAAAATCAATATTATTCGTAGCAAAGCTTCTAACATGAAAATGTATTTTTCAATTTAAAGAACATAATATAATATCTTTGCATTGCAAAAGAAGCGCATGACAAACGAGGTATATTTTGAAAGGAAATATTTCACCAGATCTTTAACGTATATTCAAAAATAAGTATTTTTTTATACGAATACCGCACAAGAGTCTCAGCTGCTCCCAACCGTCTGGAGCCAGTGAGACTGTAGCATCTCCAATTGGGGAATATTGTGAGGCTGAAGGTATTGTGGAGGGGAAGGATAAGGGGAACAGGAAGGTGGGGAAATACCTGGGTATTGAGATCTGGTCACCAAACACGGCTAAAAGCCATTTCAATCAACGTTTCAATTCTGAATGGTGGCCTTTCGCCAGGGCGATACTGAGAGCATCTTCCACTCTGGAATGTGCGCAAATATACTATTATTTTTAAATGAACTGTTTTGTGAAAGCAAAAATTAACTAAATAAAATTTACTTACGCACGCCGGGATTTGAACCCGCGACCTTCGGATTCGTGGTCGAGAGCCTTACCCCTCGACCATGGAGACCGTCGTGAGAGCTTATTTAAGATCCTTGAATTTTGCTGATACATCAAAGAAGAAATAATTGTAAATATGTCTCTTAATTCATCGTTTTATTAGAATCGAATGTTGAATAATATCCAGATGTGTAAATATACATTATTGAAGTCTTGGAATACACGTGATCGTGTAGACATCTTATACATGAATGTTAACCTCTGATATACGATTCAAAGCTGAATTTGTATGTTATCTCAAAGCGAAACGAAAATTTTGTTGGATTTGATTTCCAACTGAAACGTGTTTTTCTTTTGCTAAAGGTAATTAAATTGGAATGGTACTTTGAATTTATCTAAAATTAGAGAAACGAGTATTTAATTTCGCTGGGAGTATTGTACGAGTACCTAGTTAATTAATTTGGTAGTATATTCGGTTTAGACGCTTTAGGTAAATTTCCAGGCAACAGTCCTAACATACTGTATAACGAAGACATGTTATGTTTGATTTGATGTTCAGTAATACTTGAACAGATCAAGTATCATGTAGGTAGGTATCGTATCAGTTTGTCTATAGACACATATAAAGTGGCTTCTCCACAGTTTGATAATGCCTTCGGAAGGCGAAACAGCCACCACGCGTAATAATAAATACCTGGCAGAATTTTTATTTTATTAATAAAGCGTTTTTTAAAAAATTAATAATAAAAGTTACTATTTAATTTTTTTAAACTTTAAATAAAAATTGAGTTCTATAAATTAAACTTGAACGCAATAAAAAAATCTTGAATCGATAATTTTATCGTTTTTTATGTCATTATATGTACTAGTCCCGATTGTTAATGTGACTATGCCATACATAATTTGGGGACATTGTCAGTCTGAAAGATATAGGAGAAGGGAATGAGATGCGAAGACAAAGGTTAAGTTAAAATTTAAACAAACGTTAAAGAAATGTATTACAATTAAATCAGGTCATTCAACATAGCTGAAGCCAATTGAAGCACATGTAGTTTCATGTCTGATTTGTTGTATCCCTCTTGACACTCCTGTTATATTTTACCTTGGTGCTAGTTTTAAATATTATTGTGTATTTAAATGTATACACAACGTATGATAAATAATATTTTTTTTGCCCACGCTGATTTTTGATTCTGCGACATCTGGGTCCAGTTCCGAGGAGATTACCGCAAGGAGAGTAACATTATATCTATTTGGAATTCAGGAAGAATCTCGCAGATACACAACACGAATTAATCTAGTATTAATAACTCCTCCGGCGGCCACGCAGCAAAAGCGTAATCCCCTTCTTTGTATTTGGCGCATGTCGCCCAACTTCCTCGATAAATTATTCAATAATTCTTTTCCCTAAGCAAAGAGATGATATGTTGGTTGGATGGTCGGGCGGTAGGGCGGCCGGGTGGTCGGATGGTTGGATGGCCGGAGTCCTGTACCGAGTCCCCTGTGTACATAAATCTGCGGCCAGACAATGATGAATGATTCCGTATTAGCGCTCCGCTCGTATTGTTTGCCGGACCGGGGAACGTGACAGAAATATTTTCAACAACTTTCAAATTGACTTGAAAGATATACTTCTGAACTTGGGGTATAAAGGGGTTGGAAACAAATAAAAGTTGTAGCTTAAATAAAACCTCGACGTTTATGCGAGTGAATAAGCGTGATCAGATGGCCAAAGGTATATTTTAAATGTTATTAATAATATTAGTAACTATGTGATGTATTAATTAGTTATTAATTATGGGATATTTATTCTGGTATCTTAACGGAGGCTTTCACTAATTGAAACTGAGTTTACGTTATATTAAGTAAAAATTTAACCTTCGCAGAAGACTTGGTAAAGAATTAGCCAAGGAAGAAAGGAAGCAAATTTTTATAATGAAAAAATCAGGACTCTGCGGAAGTGCCGCCATCTTGTTGCCGCTTTTTCGGGTTTTAGTAAATTTCTCGAGAAATGTTAACATTTTTAAAACGTGACTTAAATATGTTTTTTATAATATGATAATAAAAATATGGGTTTTCTAGATATACTTGTACAAATCTAGGAAGTAGCAAGAAAATCTTTTTTTTAAATTAAATTATATTTCTTTTATTTTTAATTATTAAAATACCTTCCGATAAATTTACGTGCTCTGGTCTCTAGTTATCCAATTCAAATTACTGTAAATTGAAAATACTATATTTAAATAACATTTTTTTGCTGTGAATTTGAGCTTAAATATTGATATTGAAGTTTTTCTAGATTCAAAGCGCGATAACTAGAAAAAACCTTTTATATTTTAAGAGGAACACGGGTAACTAGATTGTTTGTCTGTTATTATTTGGCCATCCAGTTATCACTCGCATTTAAAAAATTGGAATATTTTTAAGAAAATGTTTTTATTTCGACGTATTTTTTCATGATTTCAGCGTTTCATTAGAACCTTGTTTTTTTTTTTAAATCCTGAAATCTGACATGAATTCTATAAATGATCACACTTTAAAATCAATTGCTTTCCACTTTAATTAAACTATTGTTATATATGATGACACTTATGATATTGTATCTATGGATCGAGCGATGTTTCATTTTGCCAGTGAATTAGTTGATTGCATTGATGACATTTGAATGATTGGTCTTGTCAGGACAAGATACAGCACGAAGCGTTGCGAGTTATCACCGGCACTCGTGGCAACTGACAAGGAGTGCCCTTAAGACGACTAAATCAATTCACTTGTGTGTCTGACTGTCTGACTACCGCACCACGTGCATTATTACGTACTAAGTTATCTGTATTGCTTTGTCCTAAATTATGCACGGAACAGTTTGCTCTTCAGTACAAGTGTCGCACCTGTACGCCGTAGTATCGCGTATACTCGACTAAGAGTTGACATTAAATTTGATCGTGCGTTATATTACTACAATAATACATACGTAATATTTTCTCCCCAGCTCACTCCGGGATCTGGATTGGCAGATTGGGAACAAACAACATGGGACAGTTTTTGACGCATGTTTGAAAGTGGTTATAAATTTTTACGAATGTTTCTATAGCTCGATATTAAAAAGACGCTGCAAGCTGAAAACAGTTGTGTTGACCTAGAATTTTGGACACAAAAACCACGGTTTTTTGATAATGCTAGAACTTCAAACATTAGAGAGTTTTACAACAACGCATATTTAAAAAAAAGATTTTTTTTCAAATCATGTGCTTAACCTCCGAAGTTACCCTGAGGTTACCTAAAAAGAGCATTCCCATGTTTTCTAAGGGTAAAGGCTTCTGCGACCATTCAAATGTTATTCCATCGTTAGCTTACAAGGGACTATAATTCCAACTGTTCAACATGCATTATTCCAACACGTGACGTTAAATAATGCCGAGCGTTTTGAATTGGTTATTTAGTTGCAATGACGTTCCAAGGTCATCGAAACAATTCTCAAATTTAAACGAGAAACTTTTATAAGAAATGCGCACTTCTCTAGCAAGGGCGAACCTACACAAAACATGTTGTTTTTCAATTAATAAGTCGATTTCATTATAAATTCTCAATATTCCCTTTCACGCAGCAGCCACGAAGGCCAATATTGATTTAAGTTTTTACTGAAATCATAGAGAAATAAATGAAAAACAAACTTTAAAAGGTATTAAAAGGGCTTTAACGGGAGAAAAAACACATTTTCAAAGACAAATTGAAAGTACTATTCAAATTCTTACTTGTCTTTCTACAAAGTATTTTAGGAATATATTTCTAGATAAGAGACCCGAAACGAAGAAGAAAATCTATACGGCCATTAAAATATGAGAGGGAATTTAATCGTGTATCTTTTTGTGGAAAGAGAAAAAAAACTGGTTTCCTCGTGAAAAACTGTCAGAACATCTAAGAAGGTGTACTCGAGCACTTGTACTCATCCGTTATGATGGAAGGTTTTTGACAATTGAAATCATATATTGCGTAGGTACCTAGTAACATGTAGAAATTGTTTACCTGTTCTGTTGGATTACGTAAGAACAAAATATACTAAACACAAAATATTCTACACCTTAGTAGCGTGGAATGTAGAACTCGCTTTCGGATTCTGTCATATCATCTAATAATAAAATCTTTTTCATCTTACAATTACGAGTATACACTAGGTAATATTCGATAATCTGTGAATACCGATCACTTCTACCAAATACCGTAGAAATATGACAATATATCCAGCTTCTGACATTCATACATTGAGATGGCAACATGCTACACTAGCGCCTCTAGTGGCCCGCGTTGGCGGAATTTGGGGTTTTACATACATTTTAATAGATCTTCCGTGAAATATATTCTTAATGAATCATGAAAATCAAAAATTCAAAAAATTAATATTAGGTAACCTATAAATTTTCACCTTTTCTGATCATAAATGAAAACATATTAAAGAGGCTATTAGGTTTATACTAATAGTTATAAACCACGCCACTCGGAGATGGCGCTTGGTTTTATGGTTTAGAAAAGAATTGAATACTTTTTTAATAAATTATGATAATTTTATTTTTTATTTCTTATTTTAGACTTATCCTGGCTTAATATATCAAAATTCTTATCAGTAATTTTTATTTGTATATGCAATAATGACAATTAAAATAAAATATTTATATCCATTTAAAGCATTTATAAATAAATTTAAAAAAAAACGAAAAAATGCTGACATGTTGATCTACAAGAAGTCTAAAAGTAAGGAATTAAAGAAAATTTATCACAGTGTATTATACAGGGTGGCGCAAAACTACCGTTATGGTTTGGAATGAAATGGCATAATCAAGCCGTTGTTGGTAGTCTATCGGCTTCAATTTTTGCACAAACTGAACCTTATACGGGAACATGTGCAATGTGTCGAAAATTTGCAACCAGGCGGTTTATTGTTGGTGCTGAAGGTCAAGTACGCACATTAAAAAACGACGATAAGCACGCTGCGTCAAAACAATTGACCGTTGATTTTGAAAATAAAATTCAACAATTGTTGACCGCTGTTCTGTTGTGTAGTGTTCCATTTCAAATTCCCCAAGTTTTCTTCACAAAATTCTGAAATAAAAATAAAAAATATAAATAAATTTAAAAAGTTATTAAACAGTCAAACCATAACGGTAGTTTTACGCCACCCTATATAAGTATTTTATTCTCTTTCTAATCCACCAGAACGAACGCGACTGGCGGCGGTGAGGCTTATAACTGTTTGTACAAACTTAATAGTCTCTTTAATATTCTTCCATTTATGAGCAAAAAATGAGTAAAATCATATGTAGGTTGCCTAATATTTATTGTAATATTTTTCTCATTTTGTTTTGAAATTAAAAAATTCGGGAATATCCTATTGTGAAATAATAAAACACGCTTAGTACGGTGCAGAGCAATGTTTCCGCATTCAGTCAGATTATGTACGAGTGAAATCTTTGTTAATCTCCCGTACAATGACACGGAAAACCACATCATTGTAGGGGTTATTTTAGGGGTGAATCAAGGTTTGGCACTGGGGCGGGTTTACTGCTCGGCCTATTCACGCCTGGGGATTTTTTCAGCACAAGCGGATACATTATTCATGGGCTGCAGGTGAAACGACCCCCACCCTCTGCTGCTCTCCTGCTCCCGCCGCCCAAGCCACGGATAGGCGGCCAACATCCCGCCTCTAATCTCCGATGCGGATTCCACTCGCGCTTAAGTGACACATTGTAGGGGGATAAATTTTGAATGACGTGCTAATATATTGCAGGTAAATTGGACGAGTGCTATGCTGACGTTCGAGGCCCAACGTGAAATTTATTTGTGACGCTAGCATGAACGTAACTTTTTTGATTGGCGCGTTTTTTTACTCTTTTTAATGATTGTAGGAAATTGTCAGTGTAGGAAATTGTCAGTGTAGGAAATTGTCAGTGTAGGAAATTGTCAGTGTAGGAAATTGTCAGTGTAGGAAATTGTCAGTGTAGGAAATTGTCAGTGTAGGAAATTGTCAGTGTAGGAAATTGTCAGTGTAGGAAATTGTCAGTGTAGGAAATTGTCAGTGTAGGAAATTGTCAGTGTAGGAAATTGTCAGTGTAGGAAATTGTCAGTGTAGGAAATTGTCAGTGTAGGAAATTGTCAGTGTAGGAAATTGTCAGTGTAGGAAATTGTCAGTGTAGGAAATTGTCAGTGTAGGAAATTGTCAGTGTAGGAAATTGTCAGTCTAGGAAATTGTCCTAACTTCTGCATATAAAAAGTTTAGTCCGAATCAAGCAATAATTTATTTTTTTCAATTTTTTTCGTATAAGCTATTGGACCTTATAAACCTTATTGTAATATTTAATCACTGGAGAAGATAATATTAAGAAATCTCAAATAAAATATGAAACAGAAAAAAATACAAAAAAATGAAAAGATATCAGTCGCATCTGGGAATCGAACCCAGGATCTCTATCTTATCGGAACAACATTCTAACCACTGATTAATGAGAATATGTACTTCGAATTTAAGACTTAACAAAATTATTAATTGTTTATGTGTTTAAGTCGTAAAACTCTATTTAATTTTTTTATGTAAATCAAATCTAATAATGTTATTATTAAGTTCTACAAGTATTTTTAGTTTTTATTATTGTGACAGCTGTTTCGGCGTTCAAGGGCGTTTTCAAACTCACCAATATTATCCTCAATTAATTCCCATTTTTTTGGCTGTTATCTTTTTGTATAACAGGTTTCGATTCCGAGATGCGACTGATCTTTTATTTTCTGTATTTTTTCTGTTTCACTTTTCATTTGAGATTTGTTAATATTATCTTCTTCAACGACTAATTTATTTATTTATTTTATTTTTTTATTAATTTTGAAATCCGGAAAATAATCGTGCTTAACTTCTGTTCACAAAAACATCGATTTAGGGTGGATTCCATTATAAATTGAAGATATCCTAAATCAGCAAAATTTTAAGGGTCAAAATATTTGATGGCAAAAATATTTTTCCAAGGAGCACTTTTCGAACCATATTTTATGATATAATGGTATATATCGGTTTTCTTTAGTTAAAAAAGCCATCAATGTGTGTATTTTCTACGCGATGAAGTATACTTGCAGATAGGTACATTTTATATTGACCAGTCTCAGAATTGGGGTGCATGCAGTGTGTTACTCCAAAATATCGTTCACAAGGGAGTAATGAGTGGCAGTTTATTGTGCGCTACCGGCTTCCTTTCTGCAGCCCATGTAAAACGTGACTTCGCTCCTTCCCCCAGGCAGCTTTCATTTTATAAACCTTGTATTTGACATTTACAAAGTAATACCTTACCTTTGGCGGCGTTCGCCACATATCACTTTAAAATACGTAGTCAACTGAAATTTAAATGGAAAACACAAGAAATAAATCATTTTAGTAATGCACGCCTTGATGAAAGTTGCAAGTGACTGACAAATTCCTTAAACAGGTGTTACGCCAACGATTTAATAACAGGGCTACAAGAACTTTATCACCTGCTGAAGAACGAAAATTTTACTACTGACCCTGAATCGATCAGGTTTAATTAAAACACGCGCAAAGCTCACGACAGTTTACCCATTTCTCATTTTCAAATTTGTTTAAGTATCTTGAACACTTGTTACCCGAAGTATCCATAGAAATACATACAATATTGACTTATTATAGTCGAATTTCTCAACTTTCAATTTAAAAGTAATTTAGAAAAAAAGTGTGAAGTGATAATTAAAATAAAGTCTGTACACCACTAAAATAATGAACGAAATGATTGCCCGATGATTTTGCCATACCGTAGAAAACTGGAACGTTTTTTTTTTTACCATCTTTTCGTTGTATCGTAATACAGAAAGAACAATTTAAATATAGATAAACGCTTTGACAAATTCTCCGGACGGAGCCTTTTGTCGATGGCCATAAGGCTGTATACCTGTGAGGTAAAGCTTTGCGGGAGCCGGGAATTCGCAGGTAATAAAGCTCGCCGTGGCCTGCCTGCCCGGTCGACCGACTGCCTCAATGCCCCACTAGGAGGCAAAGTGCAGCTTAAGGCAACAATATCAACAGGGGATAACGCGCTTTCCACAGACGCTAAGTGCGTTATTATAGATTTGTCTTGATTTAAACCGTAAGAACACTGTGCCTTGTATACGAAGTACGTTAACAATGTTATTATAAATGCCAGATTTTCTTCTAAGGGTTTATGTAGGTTACGGCTACTCAATATAATTTAACAATGTTTTAAAATTCATCACTTGAAATCTATAATTCATGCACGTCTGTTTTCAAGGCTAGATATTTGCATATTGAGAGAATTTAAATAACTATCGATATTAAATCTCTTTTTTTAAGCATTCTTGTGATAATTTGCTACAAAAAATCATTGATGACGTAAATAAAGGTATAAATTTTTTGCATACAAATACAATAGGTTTACGAGTAGATACATTTTAAAATTTGGGCATTAGAAAAGTGTCCATTAAGTATTATTATTTAGTTTTTTTTTTTAAAGTCATATCCAATTTTTTTTTTTAAATTATAAAAAACAATAATTATTCTTAATTAGGCGCCTCAGTTGTTCCGTGATTATGTTGGAATTTAAAGTTTTTGCTAAATGATTAGAACAATTATTTTGTTTATTTTACAGCAATTTTATTTATTTAGTAATAATTTTACTACTTTATAATAATTTTATTTATGTTACAATAATTTTATATATTTAGTAATAATTTTATTAATTTTATACAAATATTTTTACATTAATACCTAATTAGTTTTCTCCCTTCACTAATTGTTATATATATAATTATTTTCAGTATACTTTGTATCCTGATGAAAAAACCATTGGTTTTGATACATGTTGATATTGATTATTAAGAAAGTGGTTAAAACATCTTAATTTATTATCATTTAATTAAAATGGCGCCACTTAGTTATTTTGCAATAATTGAAGAACTGATGATTTACTACTACTACTATACTACGATACTACTATAAACTAACATAGATGTGTGTGTGTTTGCGTATAAAAACTAAATAAGTACGTAAAAATATTATCCTGATCCCAAATATTTCTTATCTATATTATTCGTAGGTACTTGATTTATTATCCATGATCCACGGAATCTCTAGGGATACGTTCTTGCGGTTCAAGCTCTAGAAATACTCTAATAAATAAACCAGTGGTTCCATGTGGTGCAGTCACGGACAATGAAATATCAACAACATACCGTTAGGTTCAAAGGAGGGCATTTAAGATGGTGCTTGACCCGAAGAAGGAATTGTAATAGGAACGTCAATACACAAGAGCAATCGAGAAATACGTTTCTTGACCTATCAACCCCTTGTAAATAGTAGCTCGGGAGCTAGTTGACCATCATAGATTGGTCAGATATGCTAAGCGGAGAACAGGTCTAAGTGACTCCTGATGCCGTTGACTTACTGAACAACCTCATCATGCTACCATCTCAAATTCAGCGGGTCGATGTTTGGGGAATCAAATAAGTTATTTCAGGAGATGGCGTTGTTAAGATCGTGAACAAAGCTTACGTTTCAAGCTGATCAAGTGAACGTTTCATGGGCAACGGGCTGGCTAACCTCGAAGAGTTCAGGGCGCATAAAACTTTGAATCGCCAGCGGTGGAAAGCTTTATCTTAGAGGCCAAAGATATTTAAGATGTACGTGGTCCTCCAAAATACACTCGTTAGGTTTCATACAAAAGTGTGTATCAGAAGACATACATGGAATGCTACATACGTTGAGGTAAATGCGTTTTTTGATATTTTTATGAGTTGATGTTACTTGAGTTACTTTGGTGCAGTTTTTTCAATTCATTTATCATTTATCCCCATGGAGGCGTATTTGTTTAAAATTGTCATCATTCAGCGAAAGCCGAACGGGTTTCTTTCTTTGCAGAAATCGTTTTTTACCTAGTTAGTTATTTTTATTCATAATTCATCTCTAGGGTGTTATTTCTGTATCACGACGAAATTGATGTTTTTGAAGCAATGCAGCAGTGGGTGGGTATTTTTTCCTCTGAAGAAATTGCACTCTTTGTTTCGATTCAGAAGACTTAACCACACAATCATGCATATATTATCGGTTGCTGGAATACCGTGTTACCCCGGAGCTATGCAGCTATTAGTTGTCGTTACTCTCAGGATGGAAGCCAGAAGTTTTATTTCCAAGAGTCGAGTCTCTCTGAGGTAACAATGAAACTTTATCGTAAAGAATATATTCGGGGCTACAAACTGAAATAGGTTTATGGGACACCAGCGCCATTGTGAACGAATGTATAAAATTGCACGTAATACGAAAACGACCAGTTCATGATATAGGGTGGGCCGTTAATGCACGAAGGATTTTTTTGAGATTTTTGTTCTCTGAAGGATTTCAAAAGATGCGAATGGCTATTTAGATTTTGATTTTAATTTGACCGATTCGAATGTATTTTTGATCCACTACTAAACAAGGAACAATTGGAGTGATTTCGCGATTTTTTTTTTAAATTTATAATTTTTCTTTTTAAACCAAATATTTTGTTTCCGTAGTACAGTACTCAAGCATGACAAAACCTGGTTTCGCTGATATTTTCCCCGGTTTTGCCCAAATTCTCAATTGCCGACTTCTGTCAAAAATCACAAATTAAAAATGTTTTCGAATGTACTCAAAAAGTTAAAGAAATAATACATTTTAGTTAAGAACTGGTTATGGATATTATATTACGATATGATAAAAATGCAGTTTTGTCCAAAAATCATTATTAAATCCAAAATATTAAGACTACGTATTTTTGAAAACGTTCCTGGTAGTGCATCCACAGTAGAATGGAATATTTTTTTACGTTATCAGTATTCGAATGCTTAACTTTTTGGACCCCCGACGTATTCAAATTTAAAGAAAGCTTTAGCGGCCCACCCGAGTGGGCAGTGCACTTTGGCAGAATCTAATTATTATGAATTTGCATTTACTCCGACTCGGCTAATTGCAACAACCCGAGAACCATTTCCGTAAACATCGCTTTTAATTAAAACTTTTATTTGAACTCTAATAAAGTGTGAAAGCCTAATGTGTTGAATTTGTGTAATTGATTTGAACACATTCAGTTCGAATTAGGGAAAGAGGGTTGTCATATTATTTAACTGGGATTGGGACAGATGGGCTTCCGTTTGTACATTTCGCCGAAATGGCGGTAATTTTGAAATAAAACATGAATACCTGAGGCTTTGAAGTGAAGTTGATGGAAATAAAATGCCAGGAACAGGAAAAGGGGAAAAAACCGAATGAAAAATTTACTGAATTTCCCTTGGCATATTTCCGAAATTTTTCAGAGTTTTTACGATTCACACATTCATAAAATGTAGGGAATTTATAACTCCACTTTCTTACTTCCTGAAAATATTATTAAAATAATAACAAGCACAAGCACGCTTACCGCACATTCCTATGAAGCAAGAAAATAGTGTTGTATCTAAAGTAACACAAATATAGAATTATTAATTGATAAACTAAAGTTCTTAAAAACTTAAGACAAGATTTTTGTGCATAGCGCAAAGGGTAACAATTATTATTTTTATAAACAATAATTATTAATCTAAAACACTCATCCAAATTGAAAAACCTTCCGAGCAAAGATAAATGTCGCCGGCAGGACGCACCCTTCTAATATCCGGTCAGATGCTCTACCATTGAGCTACGTCGGCTTATCGCGAACCCGCCAAGTTAATCAATATATACTAGTGTTTCATTCAATAATTACTGTTTTTATTATATTTTCACCTGCAAACAACCAACTTTATTAGTATGAGAAAGGCTTGTAACAGCTAAATCCCTCAAATAGATGGCGTCGAGACAAATTATGTCTACATTTTATTGGTGAAAATTGCTTTTGACTTGTCAAATATTTATTAATTGATAAACTAAAGTTCTTAAAAACTTAAGACAAGATTTTTGTGCATAGCGCAAAGGGTAACAATTATTATTTTTATAAACAAAGGAAGGAAGGAAGGTTTTTTCAATTTGGATGAGTGTTTTAGATTAATAATTATTGTTTATAAAAACAAATATAGAAGTTGGTGAGCTCTGGCGTCATGAATTTCTTGACCTGCACAACTATTTTGACGGCAACGTCATTTCCATTATAAACTATATTTATAACATTTTTCAATAGAAATATTTTTTTTGAAAATATTTTTTATTTATCTGGCATTGCTGGGTAGCCAGAAAGTTCGTAAATAAATAAATAAAATTCAGCCAATTCATTGAACTGTAATTGATTCCCGATTTTTGTATTTTTTATTGACAAGTATTTAAAAAGAAACGAGGCAAAGGCATCATTAAGTCTTCAGCGAAACAAGTTATTACATTTATCGTTATTTATGTGAAACCGAATCCGATATTCGGATAGGTACCGGGTACATGCTTTACGGAGCTAAAAGCTGGAAATTATAAAAGATTTATATATTCGGTAGTTGTTCGTTAGGAAGAATAATATTCGTATTCTGTAGTACACTTTTCAAACTATCGTACTATTCCATCAAATGGTGTTAAGACGAAAACTTCACTTTTCTTTGCATAGGAAATAAAAATTCTGTTTGCTCATACCAATTTTCACTGATACGAGTAAATGGTTTCGCTAATTTTCACGCGTTTTATAGGATTTTATATCGAAGATAAATTGACGATTCCAACGAATGATCTCGTATCTGTATATTTGAAGATTCCTTTCTTCAGTTTTATTGTTTTTTTTTAAATATTTAACAAAACTTTTTTTTTAAATATTTCGACTGACCACATAAACTATATATAACCGAACAAATAAAGGTCCCTCTTAAGTATTAAGAGCGTCTTCCCACGCACGATACTTTGGACTACATATTGTATTTTGATCTTTTTCAATCCACAATCACTTATGGATTACTGTCTTGGGGAAGTGTAAATATTATTTTAATTTTCATTGAACAAAATTATAATCTGTCTATTCTTGTTTAAAAATAAATAAATTTATAATATATTCTAACACAAAAATATAATCAATTCACATCATTAATATATCAAACATGTGAATATCTCAGTACATGTTCTCCTAATGAGGCGTACATGAAACACTATAATATATAAACTATATACAGTACACATCATTCTTACTCAACATCACATTATATACATATTTTGCTTATGTTATATTTTACTGTTAATAGAAATTAATAAAATAAAACTTAATTATTGAAGATAATATTAACAAATCCCAAATGAAATAATGAAACGGAAAACGACACGAACAAAAATCAGTCGCATCTGCGAATCGAAGCCACCACCTCTGTCTTATCGAAACAAAAGGCAAAAGTATATTTAATCATTAAATATCACAATGAGGTTTATAAGCTTCAATAGGTTATTAAAATAAATTAAATAAATAAATGTTTCCATAGAGGTAATATAAATAGCACAAAAGGCAAAAATTAAACTTAAGGTACAAGCTTCATACTTTACAAATTATGGTTAAATTTTTAAGATTCTAGACGTTATGACAATTATATAATTTTACGCTAAATCCGCGATCCTTCACCTCTTCTAATCCAATCTCCATATTTTGTTACAATACCAATCCTCAATAATAACCAAGTCTTCAACAAACCACACCCTCAATATCCGATGAAAACATAGGTGTCACCGACGAACAGAGACACTTTAGGTACTACGCCATTAAACTTTATGATCACATGCCTACTTAATTGAAACGACCCGCAGATAATACACAAATACATATAATCAAATATAACGTTTTAGTCTGGATCAAAACAAAAATTTCCAAAAAATAACAAAACTTAGTCAAACAACACAATACCAATTACAATAAACATAAGTATTATATGTTTTTTTTTAAAACGTATTAAAAATTAAAAATAAATAAATAATGTAATAATATGAGGATTTCACACCAATACACATACGAGTAGGTACAGGCAAATTATTTTAAAGAGCGCAAATTTGAATATATTTGCCTACACCGATAAAAGTTCAAAGTGGTTCTTACTAATTTTGAACACCAGTCCGCCATCTCCCTTTACCACGTAGCAGCTCTACGATACAGTACACCAGCAAGCAAGAATCTCTTTAAATTTGCCTGTACAATACATTAACAAAAACACACGAACACCTAATTACAGGTTCTCCTAGTGAGGTGTTCATGAAACTTTTTTCGACCACACAATAAGGAACTCTAATAATTTTTAACTTAAACACTAGTTTAAAAAAATATATATTATTAAGTTTTCTAGATAAAATCATTGTTAATGTTTCAATTTTTCAAAGCCCGCCTAAACGCACCAAATCAATGACTTGTTGGGTGTGACGTCACACGAGTAGTCCGAATTAAGATTTTGATAGCAGGTACTCGATTTTGTATGCATTTAAGGCAGATAATTGTTAGTACAAACTTAATAGCTTCTTTAGTCTTTTTTTCATTTATGAGGAAAAAAGCAGTCATATGCAGGTTACCTTATATTTATTTTATGACTTTTCGATATCCATAATCCATTAAAAATATATATCACGGAAAATCTATTAAAATGTATAAAAAAAACAAATGGGTCGTTCTGGGTAGCAGCTTCCAAAAAATCCGCCGTGGAAGCCTCTTATCAATGAATCTGGATGGTTTTTCGATAGCTCTTTGCAGCTATCTGTATTAAAAAAAATAAACAAATGTGTTATAATGATCAGATTTAGACGTCGACATACCGATACGGGTATTATAAAGACCACCATAAAAGCCCCCATAAGAACGCCAACAAAAGATTCAAATCTTTTTCAGTACTTAGCATCCAAAATATTTTTACCAAGAATGTTCTAATCAAACATTTCAAACGTTAAAAAAAATGAAGAATCTTATTTTTCACGACACAAGAGGGAACCAGAATGACATTATGAATATTCGTAATTTTAAAACTGCTTTTAGACAAAGGAATTATAAATATCTCTCCACGAAGCTATATAATTTACTTCCAACGCCCATAAAATAAAGGAAAAAAAATAACAGAAAAGTTAATGATTTAAAAAATCAAATCAAAACCTGCGAAATCAAAGAAAGCAAACAAAATGAGTTATTCCGATTTTTGTAAAGAACTTAGAAAAAGCTTTAACAATCAGTTTTTAAATAGAACTTATTCCGCATCAGCACAGGTTCGAAATAGTTTGTAACACCTCTCCGCAGTCCCCTCTCATCCCTGCAGTAGTCCCACGATACAATACACCACTACGTGAGTGAGAATCTCTTAAAAACGACTTTACGTGTGTTGTGGGCGTGTCCGTGTGCCCGAAGCTAATTTTTTCTTACTTCTGCAGAAATTGACCAAGCATTTTCAACAGCGGATTTTATTTTTTGAACAGATAACCAATATCTTTGACCTGCCTGGATCTAGGAGTCGAAAAGTCTGATGTAAATTGGCGACATTTTTTTCAAATCGATTTTGACAACACTTCTAGGAATTATTTGTTCAGTTATTATATACGTTCATATTTATAGGTAGGTACATAATTTATTATATAATATTTTTAAAGAAAGCATAATTCTGCATATTTTTTTCTTAACCTAATTATACTACCGTGGTAAGTAAAAAAAATAATTCATTATGCATTGTTGTTGTTAATTATGTATAGATATTAATAATCATATATAGTTTTTATTAATTATGAAAAGTTATAAGTAATTATATGTAGTTCTTATTTATTATGTATAGTTATTATTAATTATTTACAGATATTATTAATTATGTGTAGTTATTATTAATTACATATAGTTATTATTAATTATATTTAGTTATTATTAATTATGTATATATTTTATAATTACTAAAAAATATACAGTTATTATTAAATATGTATCGATTTTATTATTACTACAATTTATATGGTTTATTATTAAAAACTTTAAATTAAAACGAAGTTTTATAAATTATACTTGAAGATAATAAAAGTAAAAATAAATGATTACTAACTAAAACTAATTAAACATAATAACAATTAAGAAAGTAAATATATTTTAAGACTTATAAACACAGTAAAATATTAGCTGTATGTAGATACTGCGTTTTTACTTACCACAATTACTTGATAAACATTCCCATTTGGTAATTGATAAAAAACACAACAGAAACAGAAAAACTGATATTTTTAACAGATATTATTATTTTGTACAAACTTTAGTAATGATAATATAGAATAAGTGTCCACGAGTGTTTTGTTAAAAAATCAGTTCATTAGGCCAATTGTAAATATACTGAAAGGTTAATCAAAACTCGATCCTTCATTCTGGAGATTGACTCCACGCTAATTACTGTCTTTTTACTTACCACGGTAATATAAAGGTCAAGGATAATCGTGATTATCAATAAAGTATTAGTAAAATAATTTAAGTAAGAACTGAGCAAAAAAGGTGGGCGGACTTCGGAGAATGGAAGCTTCGGAAGAAATGAGAGAACAAATGAACTATCAATAAGTCCAGAGCAGCTTGGGTGTTGTTAACTCTGCGACATTCTCCTCTCAGTCCACAGTATGCAGTGCTGGTGTTAGTGACTTCGTTGGGAAACTTTTATGGGAAATAAATTTGGTATATCTTGGTGCAAAGTTGTAAAAATCACGGAGTCAGTGATAAACTTTTACCCCGTGTCGTACGATGCAACATAACATGATAAGTAAATCTTTTAATAAACCTTAATGATCTTATAAATAATACTATGTGGATTTCAAAGTAGTAGCGTGATTCAACATTGAAACGCAGTGCATCTCTGACACTTGATGTCAGTTATTTTGGAATGCAAAGTATTTTTACACGCTTTCTAAATACTGTGCTCGTAAACTTCATGTTTTTATTTTAGCTCACAATGAGCAGCACACGTTTTTAACATGGACAAAGATTTTTAAAGCCATTATTATAGGTTTTTTTTTTATTTTTATGTCGGCTGTCTACGGGACACCGGATGAAAAGTATATTTGGACGTATTTATGTATGATACAGGGTTTTATTTGCGAAAAGTTAATTGAAATTAACGTAACATTTTCACTTGGGGTGGTCTCTTAAATTAAGCTACGATAAAGGGTTCGTTTTTGTGTAATAACTCCACACAGGAGGCATTGAGGAAAAATTCCCACAAAAACCTATATTGTTTTGGGATATTGTGTGTAAAGTCTATTTAAGGAAAGGTAGTTGTGAATCTGGGTCTTGAAGAGATCGGTTTTGTCGTGGGGATGAATTACGGAGAGCGGTCAATTACTCAGGCGGGCAATTGAGCTTGAGAATGAGTCGTATAAACAACCCGTCCTCATGTGGCAACAGTTGACATTATTTTCATAAAAGTTGTAACATTGTTTTATGATTCCATCTTGAAAAGTGTTAATAGTATTATAAAGTTTCACATCTTCACCACTAAGTGTCGATTTAACGCTTTTCCGTCAAGGCGATAATGTAATGTTGCAATTCAGAGACGCTGACGGTCCATTCTTCGGTATTTGATGGACCTTTGTGTGGCCTTCTTAGATAAAATAGTGCCGCCTAGGAATTAATGCCGCTATTTATGATGCCGTAAATTATTGTGAATTGGCTGCACTCTCCAGCTACGGAGCCGATCTAACAGGGAAGCGGGAGAAGCCGCGAGGCGAAGGCGCTGCGAGGGCTTTTAAACTTTGTCGGCTGCCATGGGAATATTTAAAAGCATTTAGCGCAGAGTTTCGCCCGGGAACTTTAAATAGAAAATCTACACCGAGATGAATACCTTCTCCACTTGAGATATAACTGAGTGTTTTTATGGTTTATTTTAACAAATTTAGGATGTGTAATATCGTGAGATGTATTTTTTATGTGCATTATGTCGGTAAAGTTTTCTATTTGCCACCAAAAAACTAACTTTCATGTATGGATTAAAAATATGATTAAAATAACTATAAACCTTGTTACTAGGGGGGAAAGGGGAGAAGGACTAGACAGTGTAAGTAAGGGGGAGAGGATCGGGGCCCCGAGTTGGCCGCCAGTATTACAAGGGGGAAAAGATGGACTCGACAGTGTAACAAGGTAAGAAAGGGGAGAAGAGTGCTGGTGAAAAGAAGGTGGTTTAACTCACCTTGAGGCTGATCTCAGGTTCCACCGTGGTTAGCTCAGCTGGTAGGGCATCTCATCTCCTATCTCAAAGTCGAAGGACGGCTGCAGCCTTATGCCGAAAAAGGTAACTAACTACTCTGGACAAGGACTCTGGACTCTCTACTGGACAAGGGTTTATTTACAAGACAACATTTACAAGTAATTACATACGGGGTTTCAAATCTGGGGGCTGATCCTACTCTAATCTGTTTCTTAATAATCTCTCTCTGAGGAATCTCCGACCGGACATGTTATTCAAGGGCACAATTATTAACAGCACATGAAAGAGGGTGAATTAATTCAGCTTACATGGCGGTCGGCGACAGCAGGCTTTAAATTCCGTTGATTTTTTTGAGGCTTGGGGACTGCAGGGGAGTTATGGCATGATTTGGTCATTGTAGCGGGCCACGCCGTGAAACGGCCCAGATCTATGTCACGCTGTCTCATTGGTCAATAATGATGATAGCCGGCGTGCCGTTATTAGTTGGAGCGCCGATTGGGCATGCAGATATCTATCTTTAATTAAACTAGCGGCTAGAAGTGTTCTTCTTCCAACGACTAGAATCTCTAATTTGTATTACATGCTAAACCTATCTAAAAGTTTGATAAAACAGAATTATTTGATTTAAGTCCTGACTGCTAATAAGAGTGCCTAAATTTTGTTGTTTCTCATTTCTTTTCTTCAACATTCTTTTTTTATTCATTATACTTATTTTTAAATCAAACTATGTTAAAATTGTTAGAAATAAATCTAAATATATAATCTAAGGCAAGAATAAAAGGGGTTTCAGAGTACAAACATAACTGTTCATGTTTTTTTTTGGCTTACCCTAGAAATAAACTCTCAAGGCTATATCATCTTTTTTGGGGATGCTGTGTGGAGGGTCTTTTAGAGGATAGGGAAGGAGTGAACTTGCGTCTTGAAGATACCCATGTTGTAGGATGGAGGAAGCCGGCAGATCATTTCACAGCCGAGCTGTTGAACATAGGAACGAGTCGTAAAAGCGGCCATTCTCATGTGACATGAAGCATGTCGACTGTGTGCAAATGTTGGGCACGAGTTTGGCGTGTTCCCGACTATGCCGGTGCCGAAGGGGATTAATGACGGTAGTTCCTCAGAGGATCTTCCATTGTTAAAATACCGGTAAAACAAAGTTACAACCATTTGGAATTGCAATGGAACATACAGATAATGTTTTTCATGTTTATATTTTTTTTCCGTGAATGTGTTTTGTTGTTGGTAAAAGCGCATATAATCTTTATACTATCACTCCCGGGGGGCATGAAGCATGCAGCGTTTTTGGTGATTTATAAAAGCAAACAGAGGAAAATATTCCCACGAGAATATTGTATTACCTGTTTACGAGCATTTTATGCTTTTTTGAATTTGCCGTTCATGGGAAAGGTCGTGCTATGTGCAACCTTTGGAAAAATAAAGATTTTAAGGGAAATTGGGATTCCTTTATAGATACAGGCACCGCACTGTAAAAATATTGATAAATTTTCATATTTAGTTCATACATACTATAGATAATATATTTTTACACATTTCCCAAATAGAAAGATAAAAACGAAAAGGAAACTTAAAGTAAAAGGAGTAAAATTCTTATTTTTAGAAGTCTACCTCTTTGATGCTCCCATTATGTAACTAAAAGTAATCTGTTTTCGTCAGGTATCGCATCATGAAATTTGATCTGCTTTTAAAAAACACAATTATTTTCAATTCAAATCATCATTTCTAGTTAAAATCCTTCGAATGTAGAAAAAATAAGACAAAACGTAATCTGTTTGTTCCATACTTTAAAATGTTCAATACGTTTTTTTATTTATTTATTCGGCGATACCAGCTCTAGGTACTTATATGTATACCCAAATAAAACTCTAGTCGTATTTTACTACATAGGTGGATTGGAAGTATGATAAAATAGATTTTCTATAGTCGGTAGTAGGTGTTACAGGTTGGGAGGACTGGGTGCGGGAATGCGGGAGAAGTAGAGGAGGAAGGTTGGGTAGGCTGCATTTACGGGAGACAGAGCATTTGTAAGACTTACCCGGTGAGGGGGTTTCTTCCAGGGAGCTCGGCTCGGGACCTTTGTCTAGCTCAGATTCGGTAGGCCTAGGAGCTCCTCTGCAGGATCGTGGGCCGACAGGCAGTCTTATAATTGGGAACCAGACTCGAGTACTTTGTTAAATGAAACTCCCGAATGCTTTCAAACTCAGTAGTTTAATTAAGAGGATGGTACAGACATGGTGAATGTAGTTATGGTGAACAGGCTAACCTAACCTCACAATAATGTTACGGGCAAATTCTCTCTGATAATTCTCTACAACGGGCATGGTAAACTGTGATTTGAATAAAATACAACACCAATAGAGGGGAAAATGTAAAAGACAGCTCACGGTTTAGTTTGTAGCGGCAATGTGTTTCCTGGGAAGGCAATTATTAGCTCTCCGTAGCGTAGCGTGGCAAGGCGGGAAGCCATCTTCAGTGCGGGTCCAGTGAGGGTGTTCGTTAGGCGGGGTTCTAGCGGTGAATGCGTGTTTTCAAGGCCGGGTGTCGGATGTTTCTTTTTGCGAGGTCTTGCCTTTGGCCGCTTGAGGCGCTGTTGTCTAACGAGCGGCTAGTTTTATGGATTATTTGCGTTATGTAACATAGGATAGAGCCTTGAAAAGGAAGACAAAAGTATATTTATATTATATGCACATAAATATATTTGTAGATCGCTCTTGATGTGATTTTTCACTAAAACGGACCTATGGAAATCACCCAAATATTATTTTTATAAAGTAATTGTTTTTTACCAAGTAAAAACCTTTTTTTATGTGATGTAGGTATTCGAAGCAGAATTGTTTTCGCTAAACAAATTTTTTAAACAAACTCAATTAGGTACATGAAATTAACCCTTAAAGGCTTTCATTTTTAAACTGATAAAAAAGGAGAACAACAATGTTTCGAAAGCTAATTTCACTTCTCTCGTTTGGGTTGAGAGATTATTTTTTTCGCAAGCCAAGTAGGTAAAGATTTTATTTAATTAAAAGCGCTATTCAAGCAGGAAGTTCAATTAAGCAAGTTCTTAATGGAAATGAGGGCGCTCTGAAACAGAATATGTAGGACCTGCTATGGGAGATAAATAACTAAAAATGAAATATCCATCATATGTAAATATAAACATTTCAACGAGAATTTAATGATGGTAAGTTTTCTACATAAATCAATTAAATTTAATCGAATACGATAAATCTACCTACCTGTCAAATATTGTCGAGATTGCAAGTTTCGACTTATCCGTCTATAATAGTGTTACAAGCTACTTGAAGTTTATTTCACATCGACTTCATTTACGTAAACATTCGACCAGAATGCTTTTAAAGCGCCCCGAACACGGCCAATATCAATTGTCAATGTTTACATGATTTTACGTTACTGATGTGTTTAATAAATCGTTTAGAATCTACTCATAATTTATTGCGACTTATCATTAGGGAGGAATTATGGGTAAATTGATTGAGAACAATGGCAAGAGCCATTGACAATCGATATTGACTGTCTTCGGGGCGTTTAAGACTTTTCTAAGTAGGGGCAAATAATTTTTTTTCCGATCCTAAATTTTTTTTGAAAAAGTGTAAGGTCTCATTTCAAACCAAAAATAGAGTCCAGAAGTACAATTCATATAAACACCTCACATTTTGTTTTTCAAAAATTAATGAAAATTATTTTGAAACTCCCCGGTTCTCAGAATAGCAGTAACAACACAAAACAAATATTTAGTAAGAACAATAAAGTTTGTTAGGCAAGTTCTTGGCAGTGGAATGGTTATACAAATGCGTTTTGAAAAGTTGAAAACTCCTGTTTAGTAGCATGAAATCAGTTCAAGAATATTATTCTACAACTTATTTTTAATAAAATAACTCACATCGCAGGCGTATTCGTAGTATTCAATTAACATTGTGTCACACCTTGACCAAATTTTAAATTTCCACAAATTCTAATAATTTTATTTAACTAGATATAAGATATAAATAATCTTTTTTTTTATTGGTCTGATGTGATTCGCTATTATAAAAATGTGTGTTACGTAAGTATTTGATTGAGTAGGCATCTACTAAACAATTCCAGAAGTAAATTACTGGAAAAGCCGCAGCTGTTACAAAATTTGTTTTGGAGAATACCAAACCACTTTTGTCTTTAATCTTGGTCACCTAATCTGGAGAAATATTTCTTTGATCCAAGGATTTATGTCTAAAAAGATTACCTTTAGAAGTGAGAAAACAAAGTTTAACGAATAAATTTGAATGTCTGTGTATGTTTCCTTATAAAATATATATTATGTAGGTACTATCTACCGGTTGATATTCCATTGGTGTAGTTTAGGAGGTTTTATTAAGATTAATAAAATAAGTTAACATAGGTTTTTACTAATTATTACAGGTTCTGCATTACTCCTAAGTATATAACTTATATCTATTGAGATCCGTTACATTGCTGAAAGCGTAAGTTATTTTATTTTCCACGTTTTAAATTTATTTATAAAATTGGATTAATCTACTGATTAATCAACACCACAAAAAATTGAGATTTTGTCTATATGTGTTAATTAAAACGATTAAAAATGGACACACAAATTTTTTTTTCATTTAAATTTAAAGCTCTTGCTTATATTAATAATTTACCAAACCACAAAATGATTGCTTTCTAAGAAAAAAAAATCTTGCAATAAAATATTTATTCAAAAGTGTGAAAAACGTATTTCTACATATCAAACATTTGATTACTATCACGAGAAGAATGTGTTTTGGGAAACCTACGGAAGGTACTGAAAAAGCATTACTTCAAAATGATGCAGATTATGGGAACACGTTCATTATTCAATTCAATTCACTTCACGCCCCCCGAAAGTGGGACGAGGAGAAACCGCAACCACTTACCCCTAATTCTATTCGCAAACTGTTGTCACCTTCGGGCGGTAATTGCGTCTTGTTTGTGAATAATTAATCTTACCAGTCGCTACAACCAACCGGAGGCTTTGTATTGAAATAGTTACGAGATAATTTTTAAGTAAAAAGGCAAAACGTTTGTTTTGCTATTTTTTTTTGAAATTTTAGAATAACGTTTTTTACTAGCTAAACGTGAAAAAACTATGGATTGGAAACTAACATTAAAATAAAATACGTAAAAACATTGTGAATTTTGCCTGGAACATTGTGAATTATCTTTTTTAATGCGAATGCTGCACAAAAGTAGTACCAGCCTGTATGCAGTGGGACTAATATAATCGTCAATTGGGGTATGTAGACAGGCTGAAGGGAGTGGGAGAGAAGGAAATGGATGAGAAAGGTTGAGAAATTCCTGGCTGTTCAGATCATGCTCCACTTAAGGACAATTTAATTCAGAAGGAAAATAGGATAAATGATTTCCGTTACTTGATGAATATTATGTATTGCTTATCTTCCTAATACTCGATGCGTAAAAGTACTAGATTATATTAATATTGGAATTTTTTCATCAATAAAAGTGTTTTTTGAACATGACTAGATACGATATTATGTAATTATTTTAATTATTTTTTAATAAGAAAATAATTACGCATTTTCAAGGGGTGCTTTCAGTTATGTCGCTTTGCCGGTTGGTGGTGATAATTGTTTCCTGTGTCAGGAAATACGTTGAGATAATTGAAAGCCATTTGCAAAGGTCTGTTGAATATTGCAAACAATGAGATAAAAGAGGAAAAGTTACGTTTTAATTATCAATAGCTTGTAAAGTATGAATGTTTTTTTATGATATTAAATAAAAATTACTGTTTTTTTCCCGCAATGAAGGCTGACGTATTTATATATTAATTTACATGCAATGAAATTTTATTTTTTTAAAATAGCGAGCTCAGTTGCACTTCTTAGAAATCTACGAGTATTTATGTTCAAATTTCCATTGAGTTATTCCACATTTTTTTATCAATTTGATATTGGATGCGCTCGAAACAAGATGCAAAAAATAAAAAAAAACAACTTCTATAGATACAGCATATCTACTTTCATCGGAATAAGGAAGTCCAGTCTATTTTTTTATCGATAATGACGTTCAAACTAAAATACCAGTATATTTCGTTTTTTTCAGGTCTTTTCAAGTCAGGCTTCATAGTTAAAATAATTTTCAAAGTTAAAATTTTTCAAAGCCTGCCGAAACGCTATAAATCTATGGCCGGGCAGTTTTGCTCAGTTTTGAGGTTAGAATGTCAAATGTTGAAACAAGGATGAGTTTTACCGTACATAATTTTATATTCTATTCGTGGTAAGCCATAACTAAACATAAGTAATAATATGTAACTTTTAAGAAACTTCATCACTAATAATAATAATATTGTTAATACATTATCATAATATCTGTATTGATAATTAGTTTGCTTATGAGTACTCTAATTTAATTCACTAATAACACAGGTCTGCAATTAAAAAAGCGCATAGGATTTTTGCATATTTTTTATAGATTTCAAATTTGTAAAAACGAAAAAAATGCCAAAAACATTCCATCACGTCATTTTTTTTGTTACACTCAAGTTTTTGTTTGTATTTAGCGTAAAATAGCTAACTAAAAATTTCGTATTCTCACTTATATTTAGAAGAGTGGCCTTAAAACGAGGACTTCTCACATTAATTCTATCAATAATTATAGCTGGACTTGGCAATACATAAAAAAAAGTTTATGGTTGAAGAGAGTAGGGGGAGGTGGGTAAAGTCGTTTTAGTGCTAGGAGGAAGGTCGTATGATCGTGTAGAAACAGGTTAAAAGTTGATAGTTAGTAATATTACCCTAACCTTGACTCAGCTATTCGTCCAGTATCCCATGGTTCTGAAATACCAGTTCCACAGCCACGTTCTAATTTAGATGACATCCTGAGTGAGTCAGAGGACTCAGAGACATTAGCTTCCCAGGACGAATCTAGCTCAGAGTTTTCTGTTGACGGGGGACCTCAACTTTTTTTCTCAGAGTTAGCTCAATGACCTAGTAAGAGACTTAGTTCTCTCAAAAGATGCAGCCAAATTGCTAGGATTAAGGCTAAAAAAACCTGCTGTTATCTGGGACCTCATTTTTGTAGTTTTTCTCCGAGAGAGAAATCTGGTTTATTGCAATAATATTTACAGGCTCACGAAATGCGTTGAAATATAATATATTTCATCAATATGACGCAAATTCATTGATTGAACTGCCCTTGAAGCAGTCTTGCTGCATAATGGAAATGTATTTGGATCTCTTCCTATGGAACACTCGGTTCATATGAGAGAAGACTATATTGACTTGCCACGATTCTTGAGAAAATCAAATATCAAGACTATGATTGGATGGTTTGTGGAGATTTCAAAATACTGACCATATTGTTGAGTCAGCAGGGAGGTTATAGAAAATATCATTACTTTCTTTATTTATGGTATAGTTACAGCCATTGCATAAGACTGCTGCATTGGAAAACTGACTGGCCACCCCGAGACAGTTTAACTCCCGGCAAGCAAAACGTCATTAATACAACCTTGATTCCCCAGAAAAAGTGTTATTACCACCACAAATATATTAAATTGCAGTTCATAAAGCAGTTTGTCAAATCACTGCCAAGTGATGAAGATTGTTTCAGATATCTGCAATCCAAGTTCCTTAAACTGTCTGAAGCCAAGTTAAAAGAGGGAGTTTTCACTGACCCCATCATAAAAAACTTTAATCTCATCCTTTCTTTTTGGAAACAATGGGAGAAAAACAAAAAGAAGCATGGGAGTCTTTCAAGAATGTGGTGCATAAGTTTTTGGGGAGTACTAAAAATCCTGACTACAAAACAGCGAATAAAGCCCAAGGATGCAAGATGAGCTTTAAAGTTCATTTCTTTCACTCGCATATTTACTATTTTCCCGAAGACTTGAGAGCCTACAGTGAAGAACAGGGACAAAGATTTCTCCAGGATGTCCGTGATATCTAGAGACGTTACCAAGGAAAATGGAATTTTAATATGTTAGCTGACTGCTGTTGGATGCTCGATAGAGAAACCAGAGAAGGAAATCGGAAACGAGTTCGGAGAAGCATCAAAGAGAAGAAGAAAAGGTTTCATTAGAAAAAAGAGTAGACCTAAAATTGTGTATAAATATCAGAAAGAATTTTTTGATTAGTTGTAATAAAATATAATGTATTTAGTTTATTGTAATAAATAAGTGTTTTTCTCATTTTTATTTTGCAAAAAACCTATACGTGATGGGATGTTATGGGAGTCATTTTTAGAATCTGTGACATTTAAAACATATAATTCAGAAAAAATATCCCAAGAATCCGTACGTAAAAATTTTTTTGCAGACCTCTGTAATAGTTTTTTTTTATATTTATATTGAACAACAATTATAGAGCTTAAAGTCACTCAAAAACTAAAAAAATACACATTTAAAATACATACTAGAGTGAATAATAAAAAATCCTAAAATAGAATACGTACTTTATTTCAGATGTTCCAAATGCAATGTACCAACATAAACGAGGTATTTTGACGAGATGATTTTTAATTCAATTTTAAATGACGATTTATAAGTTCTACCTATAATTATATATAATGTATAACCTTGAACGTTGTACTACAAACGCAATCCGCAAAATTAGATTTCGTGGCTGCCGAGAAAGGCGCAATAGGAAATAAAAACATTTGACGAGAAGATCTTCTGCTGTCACGGCGATCTGAGTTCTGACCTCCAATTCACGGAGCAGATCCGGTGCATCATGCGGCTCACGGACGTGCCCGACAAGGCTGCTCTGCGACCTGCTGTGGTCCGACCCCGACAAGGATACCACCGGCTGGGGCGAGAAATAGACGACACGCTGATGTGCTCTTTCCAGATCCTGAAGCCGGCCGACGAGCTCCACCTGGCGTACGGGCAGACCAACACCAAGCGTCCCGTCACGCCGCCCACGGGCGTCACCAACAAAGACAAAGAAGATTGGAAGAAAAGATCAGTACCCCCGGCCCCGTCCTCACCCGCCGCCCAACTTCACATAATTCCTATCATTTGTATTAGCGTCTTGCAATATATCGTAAGGAATAAATACAGTTAGCTTCTTTTTTTTTCAATTAAACATGTATGAAAACTTAGACCAAGCCGTATTTAATTTTGATAATTTAACTGCATCTCTTTATATGGTCTATAAATAATGTGTAATGATAGTGTCCAAAAAAAAAGTCATAGATTTAATACAGGAATTATGTAAAAATAGGAAGTAAGATTTGTACAGCGCCCTTGAGGTGATTTTTCACAAAAACGGCGCTATAAAAATCATCCGATTATTATTATTATTATTATAATAAAATTTATATATTCACAATCGACGTTTGCTGATCTATATGAATACATATTTTTAAAGCCATTATATTTTTCACTAGAGTTCCTCATTGTGGCAAACCCTCGCATCGGCAAGAAAACATTGATGTACCTATCTTTGATTTAAAAATAGAATTTTACACCAAGTGGGGTAGCACGTAGTTTTACATTTGCATCAGATGTACATGTTAATATTCGAAATATTTAAATTCATTCGGTGAATAGAGATGTATAATCTAGGCAGAAGGAAATTCAATATCGTGGCTGGATTTAGAATTCCTAAACTGAAAATCTTGTACTCCAAAAAGTACTCGATTGGAAGAGTCGCTGTGTGGGTACTCTATTTCATAAGACGGCTTCCATGTTTTATGAGGCATTCCATTTTGTGAAGATATTAAATTTTATCTGGGACGATGTGTACGTGGTTTGTCTTTCAACTTTTTTCACAAGAAAAGAAAAAGTATGCTTAATTGGTTTTTTGCTTTTGAAAGGTTTATGTTTTTTTGTCTTCAAGCGGTTTGCCAATTTTCGAGAAACACCACGTAAAAAGACATCATGGTGTTGGAGAATATTGTAATAGAAAAAGATATGGGGGAGGAAAGAAAAAGATTGCTATGGAACGAAGAGATGGGAAGAATTTAGTTATACAGAACTCTGAATAAAAGCTAGTAATTTAATTTATTTACTGTTTTATACGCCCAAACTTTTGCATTATATAAAGTGGTCACGTTTTTCAATCAAGTGTTAGTACTAAAAAAATGGTTGCATAAAATAATTACTTACAATGGTTTACAAATTAAATTTAACAAAACCAAAGTTATCAGAAACAATATTTTGATATGAAAAATTGTTAAGGTAAGTTTTAAACATTGAATTTATCTTTTAAAAAATAAAACAATAACTTTGTTGACATCACTTTTATTTATACTTTAGCCAACCCGGTTTCGCTACTACCGTAGCTTCGTCAGGGCAGTATAATACTAAACTATGAACTAAGATAATTTATTGTTTTATTTTTTAAATTATAATGTCACATCACCAAGTTACCGCTTCATAGAAAAAATATTGAATTTATCATTTAAAAAATGTCGACATCACTTGTAACATATATTCATTGAATGAAACAAACACTTTGTGTACCACATAAATACGTCAAACCACAAAGCTATTGCTTTCTACGAAAAAAACTTGTATATAAGTTTGCTAAACTATGCAGGGGAGGTATTGACGAGATTGCTTCATAATTTGTTTGTGAAAGGTGATAATGAAATGTGTCCTTATACCTGGTGTGGCGTGTAGGTACCCTTATGTAGACAAGACTCAGGACAATTGAAGTAACGCCGGCAATGTCACGAAATTGAAATGTGATCTTTCACCATGGTGATACTTAAGTATCTTCGAATATATATTTAAAGCCTTTAATAGTGAACCATTAATCGAACCTTTGCATTCTAGAAAAACATAACGTTAGTTGCTGGTGCATCTTGAGTTTGATAACGCAATGTATCCTGAAAATAAACACGGCAAAGCCATGCATTATAGTTTGGCCACATCAGGGGATGGTCGGCGTTACACGGACTTCCCTACTTCCCAACCTCCCTATCCCTCTTGGTCTTCCTTTTCCTAACTTCCTTCAGCTTCCTAAAGTGGGTTGCCATAGTTCGGCAGGGTCCGGGCAGTTGGAATCTTTATGCTGAATCATGGATGAAAAAAATCACCATTCACTTCGAGATGTACGAACATGTTTTGAATTTGTATTTACCGTACTTTACAGTAATAATTGTATTTCTCATAATAGCAAACATAAATTTCTGTTTATTAGACATACTTCCATAAAAGGGTAATATCGAAAACTAAATTATTTTGAAGTCAATAAAGGACAACCAATGCATTACCGAGCTGTCCAGATGAAATATTGCATCCATAATTCATCCCGTAACAGAATTAAATTGAATTTCAAAGAGATTATCTAATCATGTAATCATAAAATTTGCCATAAATCTGTCCGAGCCAATAGCTTCTGTAACGCTTCGTGCCAATAATTCGATTAATGTACAGTGATGGGATTAACAAACGATTATTATTCATTGAATCTGAGAGTAAATAATTGGTCAAAGTAATCATTCCCTTAATATAAATAGTTGGGTAATGTATTTTTCTAAAATTAAAAGCCATAACAGGAAAAAGTTATCTGAATTTTTTTTTCATCCGTTATTTATGAAAACTTATTCATTTTATCAAAATAACAACCGACGATTATTTTAAAGGGTTCCTCCATTTATCATAAACCAAATAAAAAAACAACAAGGGGAGTTCAAGGATCTGCCTTAGGGTTGTTTACCCGTTGGTTTGCTTGAAAACACGGGCAGACATTTGCCAAGCAAGAGACGATTTATTGCATACATCTGAGATTACAGTGTCTTTTGCTTTCTCTAGACACGTTTCTTCTTAATCGTGATCACATTAATATTGCGTTCTTCCAAAATAATTTTTTTGATCCTTGTAAAATTAAGTGAAAGCCATAAATATTAGATTTAAAAAAAAAACTAATGCTTTAGCAGAAAATTACCAGTGTAGTGTAATTACTAGGTGTCTTAGGTCACATCTCCTTGAAACCTCAATGTTGATTATATTACCACTGCTAAATAAATAAATAAAATTTGTTATTTAATATCGATAGTGTGCTACCGATTTCGAAACTTCTTTTTATTTTTATTATTATTTTCTTTTTATATGAATACCGCACAAGAGTCCCAACTGCTCCCAACCGTCTGGAGCCAGTGAGACTATGGCATCCCCAATTGGGGAATATTGTGAGGCTGAAGGTATTGGGGAGGGGAAGGAGAAGGGGAAAAGGAAGGTGGGAAATACCTGGCTATTCGGATCTGGTCACCAAACACGGCTAAAAGCTATTTCAAGCAACGTTTCAATTCTGAATGGTGGTCTTTCACCAGGGCGATACTGAGAGTATCTTCCACCCTGGAACGTGCGCAAATATACTATATATTATTTTTAAATGAATTTATTGTGAACCAACACAAATTAATTAAATAAAATTTACTTGCGCCCGTCGGGATTTGAACCCGCGACCTTCGGATTCGTAGTCGAGAGCCTTACCCCTCGACCACGGAGGCCGTCATTATTATTATTATTTATTTATTTTTTCAAATAAGACATACAACGATATTGCACTCCCATGAGTAATCAATTCAACTCTTTATGGGACTCTTCATTGTTGCTATATAATAGGTTTTATGAGTTTTCAAGACAAATATGCATATGAAAATATCAAAACAAAAAAATGTACTAGTATACAAACAGGAAAATACAAACATAAATAAATGTACAGGCTTGAAACATGCAGATTCAATAGAAGTACAAATCGACATTTTATAAGAGGTAAAAAAGTATACGTGCACCGAATCTACAAAGCTTGTCAGAACAGAGTTGGAAATATAATAAATAAGATTTCTGAACATCATTTCGAGATTTGTCCGAATTCGTCTCAATTCCTCAGGTAACTTGTTATAGCTGATGTAAACAATATATTCCTATGATTTCATTCCGTGTTTACGTCGAGTGTATTTTTGATATGTATAGTTTGTGGTGTTGTGTATTATGTTGGTGAGCGTCATGATTATAGTTTAGTTTTATATTTGTGTGAGTATGGCATTAAATCATATTTTAAATAGTGTTTGGTTTCTCATGGCTATGAATAACGTTGAACAGTAGTACTAGTGCGTGCCGGTAAATATCTTTAACGGGTGTATCCCATGGCAAGCCAAAAATGTTGCGCAGGGCCCTGTTTGAATTATCTGACCTCAGATATCATTTTCTTGGTATGCAGAAGTGGGAATGAATCATAGCATAGTACAACAGTATAGAGGTGGGAAGCAATCCACGTAATTTATTTTGAAAAAACAGTTCTAAAGACCAATACAATGCAAAAGAGATAAAAAATTACAGAAATATAGTTAAAACAATTATATAACACATAGGTAAAACAAAAATAGCTACAAAGAGTTATAAGTAGGAACATAATGTTATAACATAATAAGTTCGTGCTTAAACTTATTGTAAATCATGTGAAAAATATCCATATTTCCTGCGAGGCAGTTAATTAACCAAGTAAGTCTTCACAGAGGCTTCACCATTGAATTGGTAAGTTAGTTCTGCACCTGGGAAGAAACAGAAGCCTGTGTTGGCGGCCTCGCGTGAAATTATAAGGGACATAAAATCCTATTTAAGCCAGGATATCAGGTATTGATAATACACCGTTCAATAGTTTATGAGCCATAAGTACTAATGCTATATCTCTTCTAGAACTAAATTCTAGGCTGCAAATACCCAACATTCTCGAGATAAAAGCTGTTAGAAACAGCCATGAGTAAAAAGCGAACTCTCTAATGTAGAGGAATCGTGAGAATTTCTTTTGGATTTTCTAGATCGTTAGTACATAGCTGTACATACTACCGGACACCGGATAAATCTTTGATTTTACATGATCAATATGATGTTTTCACGTGGGCCGTGATTCAATTAGAAGGCCTAGATACTTCGCGACATCTGCTTTTTCAAGTATGTTTGGTCCTAGAGAGATGTCAAGGTTTTGCCCCCTCTTATTTCCGGTTAACATAGAATGTGTCTTTTTAATGTTAAGACTAAGTTTCTGTGTCATTGAGGGTACAACATTATTAATGTTAAATAACAAATGTCGATTGTTTAAAACTGTTCAAAAACAAAATATCTAGAATTTTTTGCATAATTAATGCCCAAAAATTACAAAAAAAAGTCTATAAGCTTACCGATGAAATCATAATTAAGTAATATATGTACCTTTCTTAAAATTTAATGGAGTTCTACAAATTAAACACAAAAACAATTAATACCTTTCTTAAGTTTAAATGCAGATCGTTACTAAGAACCCGTTGACAAACTGATATCAATCAGTTTAAAGAAATTTTATAAAAAAAAAAAATTATAACATTTTGAAAAAATAAAGAATATTAAAAAAAAGAATGTTCACTTGATATTTCGATGAAAGATTTATGAAAGAATTTAAAAATAATATTTAACTAAATATTCACAGAATCGCTTCAGTTTTTTCCTGCTCCCACAGAAAACATGGTACAAGTTTTTCTTGGCAAATATGCACTATTATCCGATAAAAAGTATGTTATTACGTTTTTAAAATATCGGGGCTTGAACAAGGTTTTTTTATTCTTTTGGCGGTGAGTTATTTTTAATGGAATAGTAATACTGCTGAGTTTTATGAACTGGAAGAGCGTTCCGGTTGCCTCCGGTAGATAGTCGTCAGTATCACATGGTGTTTCCTCTAATATGAAAGCACAAAAGTTTATTACTTAATAAATTGCAAAAACACATTATATAAACACGCAGCTTTTAATCTTTCGGTAAAAGATTTTTTTTGTGATTATGAGAAGCCACACTGAAGAGGAACGTGTTAAGAATGGGTAGAAACGATTCTTACAGCCTTTTTTGGACCATTGTTGACCGATGGAACATAACATGTAATATATATGACGTGGCAAAGTTGAATTCGCTACAAAAAGGACTACTCACCGCTTTTCGTTATAATAAAGCTCTTCTTTTGCTTCCCATTCAGTGGTGTAGGCTATCACAGTTCCCGAAACTTTTCTGTTTTCTTTTGTAACGTGAAATATACTTTCTCTAGGAGAATGTTTTCATCTTTTGTCCTACGCTTGTCTTTGTGAGGCGGTACACGGCCGGCGAGGGGCGGTAGGGGCGGGAGGGTCGGGAGGGGCGGGAGAGGCGGGAGGGGGCGGGGCAGGGGCTCTTAAAGAAAGACCATTCTAATATTTCTCGTGAAAAAAGTTCAAAAGACTTCTAATACAAAATATGTATCTCCATTCACGGGAAAAATTGCTCTACTTCGGTAACTTTCCGTTAAGATTTTTCTTGTCAAAATGTCTGCGTGTTCTTGAAATTCGTATTTATTTATTTATTTAACAACCTTACCCACTGAGGCTGAGCTTTTTGCGGATTTTGTGGGTTTCAAATCCGACAGCCAGAATACTCCCGCCGGGGAGCCAAATATTTTCCCAGCGTTGAAGAAAAATACAATTAAAAAACTTCCTTAAACTTCCCAATACTAAAAAGCAGTGGAAATTTCTTAAACTTTATGCTGTCACCGAATAGTTATAATTCCAAGTAAATTAAGTTATCTAAACAGAATACGCAATCAGGTGTCGCAATAAACGTTCTAATAAAAATCTGTATTGCTCAGTGTGGATTCAAAATCATTAAATTATATGCAAGGACGCGAGCACAAGTTTAGTAAAGGTGCGAAAATAGTTCCGCTGGGTTGGGTTGGGTTAGATTGGTTATGTTCGGTTAGGTTATTTATTTATTTATTTATTCACGCCTAGAAGGCTTTTACATGTTGATACATTTATCACATAGTTTTACAAGGAAGTACAATAATGTACACATAAAATAATAAATAAAGTGAAAAAGAAGTAAGTAGGTACAATATAACAGTATGTAGTTACAGCGTAATTGTCGCAATGAATAATAGTTTAACCTCTGGTTACATTATAACAGCAGGTTGTACAAAAGAGTATAAGAAGTAGTTTAGGGAATAATATAATAATATAAGTATAAAAGAAGTGAGAAGGTAGATGCTATGTAAGTAGCTAGTTTCAGCGCAATAGGTGGGTAATAAAGGCAGTAGAATTATAATTACTATAACGTTTTAAAACATGAACAGCTTATAATATTCGTGTTTATAAAACAGGTTATGATGGATACCGTTAATTTTGGAGCCTCTCTGTGGCCACAGAAACCTTAAAGTAATAAATAATCAGGCTAAAGCTTTCACACATTACCGCTGAAAAGGCGGAACGGCGATAAGATTCTCACATTATTACGTATCACGTAATCCATCGTCATCTGATAGTGGCATCATGCATGAAAATGGACCACGATGAGATTAAGAAAGCTTCATTATACCAGCGGCAAGCTTGCCTGATACTAGTTCATTATTTCATGCGCCGCTTCATGGAGGTATTTTCACATTTTCTCACGTGACACATTTCCCGGTTTAAGCCTGAACCGGCAAAATTACGAAATATATGATGCCGGGCTGCATAGAGATGAACAACTTGCTCAAATGTTTTTTTTATGTCCATGGATGTATAATGTGATGATCTAGATTTAGTATTTTTGAAAAGCAACAAAAAGAAGTTGTTTATGAACGATATTTTCGACAGCATGGTGGCAAAGCACAAAGAAAATATATTTATATTCATTAGAAAATCACTAGAAAAGAATTAAAGCTAGCGGATTTGAACGCTGGGATCTTTCGATATTTGGTGATAAAAATAATTAAAGGTTTTAAAATGGGCGTAAAATAAAATTCATCTACATCTCTAACCGTTATTCTTTTTTTTTTAATCGAGTATATATAAAAATCAATGTAGGTTTGTTTGTTTGTGATGTTTTAGAAAATCACTGGACCAGTTTCGCTGAAAATAGCACAGTTTCTTTTTATTAGTGCCGGAAAGGTTTAGAAAATAATTTGAATGAAATCCAATATGTAAAACTGTTGCTATAACGTTTTAAAATTAGTATGAAAAACATCGATCCAGCCATGTTTTATTTAGGTGAGCCCATAGATATAACACTCTGGTTAGCCACAGATTGCATATTCAAAAGAAGAAGGTTTTTTTGGGTAGAATATTTTCAAAATCTAAAACACCAATTCTTAATACTGGTATTAAGTCTTTATATGAAACGTTATCATAGAACTGTGAACCCCACACTGCCCAGAGTATCTATCTGATCTGCGGCATACCACCAAAAATCGTATAAAATCCTTTTGAGAAGTTCTAGTCACTCGGTGCCCACTGTATTATATAATTTACATGCCAGCCTACATGATTTAGTTCCATTAGCGACCATCAAAGGAAACTTGTCAAACAACTTTTAAACAGAATTCAGTTGTCATGCAATCTGTCAAAAGTGTTGGTGAGCTGCTGTTTGATTATTGATTTTCGTCGGTTTTGTGTATGTTAATCATAATAACACTTTTTCCTTTCTTAAATAATACACATATTTTATATTTATGCCAGACGTTGCATATATATATAAAATTTAAAAAAAAAAAAAAACAGAAGAGATAACAATATAGGTACGTAAAAAAAAAAAAAAACTGCATTAAAAATAATTACGATATTTAAAATTATTTCCCCCCATAATCTAGAGATTTTTTTTTTCACTGTTAAATGAAAAATCGGGCAGTGGAGGGTTGTCATTGATCTGCTAGGTAAGTACGAGTATGTCTCTGTGTCTGTTTGTACATAATAAAATAGAGGCCGGGAACTAATATTTGTCCCGCCAGGTGATTTTTCACAAAAACGGTGCTATACAAACTACACAAGTATTTTAAGACAGGTCTTATTATCTGAAATCAATTCGCAATATGTATGAAAAAAAACAGAATATCTATCGGTGTTTTGAAATAATTAGTGACATCCCACGTATTTTTAACCGTATTACGTCGACACTAAACCCCCCCCCCCCCCCCGTCGGTCAGACCGTCAATCCAATATAACGAGCGGCTCCAGTAATGAAGGTGTTTTGACTCGTTTGCAGGTGTCGAGTGGATGGTTGAAGGACGCCTCCACCCAGTAGGGACTGTAGGGACACTAGGGGGTGGTAGAGGCCCTCTACTACGGGATGCTACACCTCCAACCCTTACACGTGATACCGAGTAATGACTAATGAATGGGTGTCTAACGTTATCGTCATTTACAGGACACTAGAAGTGAATTGTTTGTTTTTAATTGTATGTAAAATTATACTGCTTTGGCACTGCATATGTAACTTGTAATTATATTAAAAAAATAACATATAAATATAATTGTCCCCTCTTAGAGTAGCTAAAAGGTTATAGATTTAATACACAGACCAATAGCGCACATTTCAATAATAAATCGAAAAATATGTTTCACTTAAACTCACGTGAGCTATTATATAGTACGTTAACAGTGAACTCTTGCGTTATAAAATTGGCAACGTTAGTTTGTCCTAAATATATATTTGTTTTCAAAATTGGTTATAAATATCGCGTATAGATTAAAACATACCTTATTTTTTAAATTCCATTGTTATGTATTTTATTTTCCATTTTAAGTTACTGTTAGCCAAGAAAAAAAATTCTCCTTTTGAAACATTTCGCTGTTACTTTTTTAAAGACACAGTTCAATAATGACGTTGTTCTTTATGATCCACAATGTTTGCTTATCCTTAGAGCTTATTCGCACACGACGGTTGAACCGCACGGCTACGGAACCGAGCGGTTTGACGTGAGCTTTCGCACGTCGGCGGCTACCGCGCGGTTTTGCTACTCCTTGAGTTAAGTCTGAAAATGGGGTTTGAAAACGCCGGGAAACCGAGCGGCGACTGGATACTCTCATAGCTCTTCTCGGTCGTCGCTCGGCGCCAACAGCTCGGATTCTGAACAGAGTTGTTTCGTGTGAATACAAGTATGGATCTCCATATACCTCGACAACCGATTGGTTTAAATCGCGCGGTTTAACGGATCTCTGTAAATAAGCACCTATACTCAGAACGTGAAGAGTAAAATAGCATTTTCCCACATTTAAAATGTTCTAGAAATGTACATTTTTAAATATTCTTATTTTAAGAAAAAATACTTATCCTTTTGCAATATTTCCTAGTAACCCTCTGTAAAAGTTGTATTAATGATGAATTTCCTCAAGTTAGATATTTTCTGTTCATCCTGCTTTTCTAATATAATGAAAAAGTTAATATCCTCGTATCCTTGCTTGTTAAAATAGACTCCCTATTTCAAATCATATCACAATACACGTATTTTGTATAAGTTAAAAGAAAAGTTGACTTTTTGAAATAATATATTGTTGCCTTTGAACGGAAACAGTGTATTGATAACGAATTTCCTCATGAGCGAAACATAGTTAGCTTGTTACGCTTTGTTATCAAAAAGAAGCTTTTTATAAGAATGTCATATTTTGTTCTTGGTGATAATTGTCTTCTTGTTATCCCTCTTGACAGCGGAATACAAAACATTTCTCTTAAAGAGGATTATCTCGACAGTCTTATTATTTAACACGTTCAAAAAATACGCAGTATTTTTTAAAAATATTTATCCCAGTATTTGGGAGATTTTTTTTTATCAAAGACGATTAAGAATCATTTTTTTATCTTCTTTGAAGTTTTTTCATAAATACTTTAAGTACGGCATAAAAAACATACCGTGAAGCAGTGGCGTGCACAGAGATTGTAATCAGGATAGGCGGTGGGAGAAACAGCGAAATAATTGGTAATTTTTAAAAATCCCAGACTCATGCAAGTTTTCGATAAGAATGACTAAGCTGCTGGCTGTAGGCGATGTTGGTTGAGATTACCCACGCTGCATCAAATATAAAAATAATCGCTTTATTTGTGCAGATTTCCAGCCAACTTGAAATACAAAATTTCCAATTTTTCCGCTAAATAAACCCAGATAATATTTTGAAAGAAAGACAAATATTATCATTATTTAGTAAGTAAACAGACGACACTGACTGCTACATTTTCTGGAGATACCGAAAGACGCGGCCTTTTAGACACCGATACAAACGAGACGTACCTTGAAGCGAATTGCGCACACTTGTACTTTAAAAAAATGTAGAATAGAATCATCATTTGAATATATGATGTGTGCGTCATTTTGCATACTTATTTCCTGCCTTTGACACCTTATAGTAGTTTGGTCGGTGCTGCGATTCGTGGTTGATACTTCGCGGGTATTTTTGAAAGTGCAGATTGTTTTCTCGCAATAATTTTAAGATTATTTATATTTTTATGCGAGTGGTGCTTATGTGTCTATGTAGACGGTACGCCCCTGCTGTGAAATAACTATTCTTATTTACAAAAATTAACAATGGGGTGGAATTTCAAATATCATCTAAATGAATTTTTTTTTCGGGCCATTATTTACTGGCCTTCTGTTTGAACCCTTATGTGGTCGTCACCATAAATATAACAATATTAACACAAAAATCTTTAGACAACAACAAAAAGGACTACATTTTGTACATGAAAAACTGAAGATATTCTGAAGTCTAAGGTAATAAAAGCTTTTTAAAAAGCCATGTGTCCTGAATAAAGCGACGCAAAACACGAGTATGTGAAATGGAAAGTATCTAGTGATCGGAGCAGGATTGCTTTCATGTGACAACATAGAAGATCAGATTGTATAGGTTACATTATCGGTAACGACGAGTATTTATTTTTATTGTGTGACTACACAATTATTTTTTTTTAAACTTGAAGTAAATCAATTTTAATAATGTTATTTATTTTGTTTTACAAGTATATATTATCTATAGCTTGGCAGTTAATTGTAGATATTTATTACTTTGGAACTAAAAAAATTTCAGAAACAGAAAGCTACTCGCTTCCCATTTGTATTTTTTTTAACATAAAAAAGGTTTTCATGTATTCGCTTTTGTTTTAAATAAACAATGCAAAACATCGTAATTAATTTCGTCATGTTTTTTCTTTAAATAAAAAAATCAGTTAATTTTATTTTGTTTTTTATTTTTCTAACATCTAATGCATGGTTGTTATTTTGATAGACAAAAAATTGCCTTTTCATGTAATTATCTGCCCTGCAAAGCGTTAAACAATGAAAAAAAGTTTAAACATAAAATTGTTTTAGAATGTGATGTGGAATCACCTCTTTTCTGAATTTAACATTAATTTCTGAACACCATTTGGTTATAGTAAAAAAATACACTTGGATGAGTGTGGTTTTTAAAAATTATATAATTTTTCTCATGAGCCATCTTGGTAATACCATTTAAATTTTGTAAACATTGCGCACCGTCTTTTTTGTCTACTATTTATTATATGTCAGACTGTACAAGTATTTATATTTGCAGAACTTAATAACTAACATTAGTAAATTTGATTAACTTTAATTTTTAAAATGTATGGACGCCATACTGTGCGATCTGTAAAATGACGCAATAATGATAGTGGGATTGATGTATTTATATACACGTGTGTATGCATGTATGCACGAATGTGCACATTTGTGAATGCATGCACACACATATAAAAAAAAAGTTATGTACATTTATAAACTAATCGTTATGCATGTCGTTTTCTCCTTTCTTCTACTTTCTATTATATTTTTTTCCAATTTTCATCATGTTTATATACTAAATCCATATGTTTACATTAAACTTCATACAAAGTAACTATACTCCACTGGTCACCATGAAACAGGCAGCCGCCTAGTATGGTGATTTAATGTATCTACTCTATGTAGATGTCTTAATTAAATATGTATCTCATTAATAAATAAACATAAAATATATATTGAAATACTCGTAGTAAACAAAGAAATAGAAAAAATAGATCTTTGAAATCGATGCCCATACTTGTTGTTAAAGAATATGCTATAAGAAGCTACAATTATCTTTACAATATAAACGCTTTATTTTTATTTTTTAAACCACATCACAGATATGTAATGGTAAAATCAATTTATTTAAAGACATTATTTGTACCAGGCTCCACTTCTATTTAATAACTTTTCAAATCACATTAAGTCGTCAAACTCCTTGTGTACGTTTAAAAAGAATGTTAAATTATGTGTGCTATCCGAGGATTTCCAACATATTCTTTCATCTTTATCCTTTTAAATTGTGGCATAATTTTATGTATACACTCGTATATATTTTTTCATCCTTTTCCTTTTATAAGTTTTTTTTTCCCTTTCTTTCTTCTTTCCCTTTTAAAACATAATATTTTTTCTTGCAATTAAATTACAATGTATATCATGGTCACCCTACATGTTTACTATATTATACTTTAATGAATTGGCTGGGATTAATAATAGGTACCATGTTGGTACCCAATTCGTAGAAACGTTAATGTAACAATATTGTTCTCTTAATATGTAATCTGTGTGCTATTTTTATTTTATTGTGTAAAATTATTAACCTCAACACAGACTTGTCCTAGTGAGGTTAAAAGTTCTAACGTTCAAAAAGATACAATGTAAAGAAACAACAAATAAATAAAAATTAATAAAGAATCAATCATCATTTCTTGTTACCCAAAATTATACTTGGCTGATGGATATTCAACAATTCACAGGAATAAAATTTTATAATATCGGTGTGTATGTTAAATGAATTTTTGTACCTACATACTCGATTCTTATGAAGATAATGTGTATTAACAATTCTCTACAAATTGAGTTCGTTAATGAAATAAAAGCTACCTTTCCCTTTGGTATTAAAGCGTAACGCTATAGAGTCTTATAGACGGTAAAGAATTTAATAAGGGCAGCTGTTTGTAATACTAAAATGTTAAGTTGACAAGTTTCGCCTTTGCAGTTTCTACGCGGTTTCACATTGAAATAGAAACGAGCATGAGAAAAAAGATATGTGAAATGAAAATGCTCCGTACTGAGTTGTTCGGTTCTGTTCACAAATTCAACGCTTTTATTTAAGCTGCTCAGAAGAATATTATATATTTCAACTTTTCATTACGTCCACGTTCCAATCTCATCCTATTTTATTCGCTCTGAAAACATAAATTTCAGGGCTATGTGAGACCTGATCGATTTTTATTTCTGAAAGGATTTTTGGCAATTCAATGAGTGTACTTACAAATTCTCAAGTAATTAATGAATTATTGATAAACGAAAAATCTAACACAATCGTTTTTTTGTGTGTTTCTGTACAAGCGTCCTAACTCCCAGACGCCAGTGGATTTATGGCATCTCAATATGTTGAATGTAGTATGACCAAAAGCAGTAGGAGGGAAAGGAGGAGATACATATTGAGAAATACAGAGCAATTCAGATCTAGTCACAAAACATAACACAGGTCATTTAGCAACGAATAGTAGTCGCACTAGGCCGTTGGTGAGAATGTCATCCACTATGAAACGATACCTTTTTTGTCAAAAACATGTAAATTTAATGTTTTATAGATGTCGAATGTCGAACCCAAGATCTTTTCACTCTGAGCTAAGGATCAGATCATTTTACCTCTAAGTTAGTTACCTTTTATACGATTTTCAAGAACGTCACCGTGGAAAAGTATTAAATTAGCCATGATAGTTTATTTTTATTTTTCTTGGATAAAATTAGGAAAGTATGAAGACAAAGTATTTTTCTCGAACGCGGGAATATTTTCATTTAATACGCAGCACGCGCAGATGGATAATGAATAAAGATAGAAATATATATATTCGTCGTATTGTATCTACTCTTAGGCGGAGAACACGATATGTAATTGAATGAATGAATTAATTGAATAAATTCAATCTCGTGACACAGTTGATCTGATCCTTGAGTTGAGTTAAGACCTTGCAACTCCACTTTTTTTTTAAAAAGTTCGTCACCATAATTACGGCGCGAATATTATGGGCATCATCACAGTAGTCGGAGATCTTGTGCAGTGTGTAAGACTCCATCTAAGGGCGCTCTCTGACGGTCCGGTGAGGAACGAACTTTTCACTCGCTACTGGACACACTGCGCAGAAAAATCCCACAATGGACTGCGTTGCAAACCGTTACCTTACTTTATCAAGCTTGACTTTTCTGTGCAGTATCTGCAGTAACGAGTGAAATGTTCGTTCCTTACTGGACCATCAGAGAGCGGACTAACGTATAGAGTCCGCCCGCAATCCTTAAAAACCCGTTCGTCATCGTTCGCACTAGTCCGTAGCCGTAAATGCCCTCTGGTCAGTTAGTCAGTAATTCTGAATATTCGCTTTCGCAGTCTGTATTCCCAAATTCAACGAATTAAGATATTTTAATTGTAACGTCGTAGTCACTACATCTCTGGTCCGTCCATATCGAGTCTGTCCGTCCTGACTTCGTAGGAAACAAGCTAGTCAATTCACTACGAGACACTAGTCAGAAGTTTTTAATCCATTCTCTAACACCCGCGGCGATTCTATCCATGTTCCAGCGCGACCAAACCATCAGTTTCACTAGTCGGGTGGGAATTTCCGAAGTAATCAGTACTCGTTGGGGTGAATCATTGTTTGTCTAGTAATACTGTCTTTAAAAAAGAAACTATTATTTACTATATTGCGGTGTATATACATTTTTCCTATAATTTATTAGCTAGTAGGATAAGATTGTTATTTTCGTGTTGAAACTGTCAATGCAAAAAAATCCCCCGTTTCCACTTGTTTGTTACATATTTTTTATTGTTAGATTTTTATTACTAAATTAATGAATGAATTAAATGAAAAAAATGACAAGACTGAATGAATCAGACTGAATCGATTCACTACTGTGAATGATTCTGCCCATGTCTAGTGTGTATACAATGCAGGGTTACCTACAAAATGGAAAATATCTCAACAAAAAAACCGGGTTTATTCTATACACGTATTTCAAAAACGTTTAAAGATTTTTCCAATACAAAAAGAAATAAAATAAAGTTAAGGTGGTGCGGCGTCCGAAACCTTTCTGGTTTTTGTAATAATTCTGGAATCGATTGAAAGTAAGTGAGAAAGGGGTTTGATGCGAGGATTGGAGGATGTTTGGGGTAGATTGGTACACGGTGTTCAGCAATTTATTTTATTATTTTAACACAAAATGAAATATCTTTTCATCCACGCCTCGTCTGTAGTACTGACGTACTCAGTATGATGCTTTTACTTAAACCGAAAAACCTTTCGATCAGAATTTTAACCCGCATTTTTGTTATCAATAAGTTTATTTGTTATTAATATGTTAGAATGAAGGACCCCTGGGCAAAGCAGGACTGTCGTGAAATTAAAAAAAAATCTATTAGCATCATTATTCTACGAAGTGTCAAAATTGAATATATCTAATTGGCTCTTAAGATTTGACAATCTTCAGAACTGCGTATAACTGTTTTTATAAAACGCGTTTTACCCCAACGGACTGGCGCTTTCCCAAAATTCGCGTCGTGTAGTAAAGTTTTGCAAAGGACCACATAAAAGTTAATACTCCAACAACTTTACTAGTTCAACGATTGAAAAAATGCTATTTTTTGGAGATACCTAAGCTACAGAGGTACAGCTATATAATATGCACGTGTTTTATGTGAGTCTGGGTACATTTCTCTTATACGTATTACATTCAATCCTGCCATATAAAAAAACATAGACTCAAAAATATAAAGGATACGCACTTATACACTTGTTATGCTGAAGCAGAGAAACCCCGCCTAAACAAAAAATGCCGATTAATTTCTATTGGTTGACAAAAATTGTGGATTTGAATACCGACAAGAAATAACACTAATAGTGTGCTCATATAGTGTGTCATTATACACAATTAAAATATTGGGAACAATGTCAATGACCGGTCAGTGGCTGAGTTGGCATCGCGTTTGGGCCTCACCCAGGCGTCGTGAGTTTAATTCCTCAGCTGGCTAAGTCCTCCATTACGACACAAGCAACATCTTCCGCTTACTGTGATGGTAGTAGGAGATATTCAAATATTTTCGGGTTATTCGTAACCAGGGAATATTTTTCTTTCTTTAAAAAAAAAAAAAAACCAAAAGATTTTCGAGATACCATACATACACATTTTGATCTATCAGTATAAAAATATATTTTATAACGTATTTAAAGAATCTGGTAATAAACTTGATCCATTTTCGGGCTTAAATCTTTTTATATTTATCTATTGAAGAAAAAAAAACAAAACATTTTATAAAAGGCCAAGAGGAAAATCTTTATTTGCACAGTTAAAAGATTAATTAAAAGTTCATTATGAATTCCACCCGCGTTATTGCTAAGTAAGAAACGAAACCCTCCTTAGGGTTTCCTTTCCAATATCGGATACGAATAAAAACAACCTTTCCCGAAGAAATACTCAACACAAAGTCGCGCAATTATTCGAAAACAAGTTTCCCATTACGAGGGTAAACACACTATTCAATTTCATCGCCATCGAGTATTTAGCGAAAACATCTTCCCTTCAATAATGTCACCAACCCCGTTTTTGTGCAATAAACCAACGCTTTCCGACCATCCCTTAACTCAGCCAAAAATATGGAAGGAATTAGGGGGAGATGCGCTCACATCCAAGACTTGTTCATTCAACTCCTTCAAAGTAACTACGGGAAACTTTTACGTTTTATGGACGGGAAAGATACGACTATTTGATTGAAATATCTTATACTTATTGTAGGTATTCGTTTGCGCACAAAAACTTAAGTTCAATCATTAATCCCTTTGAAGTGTTTTATGACAGTACGCATTTTTGCGAGATTAGTTGATTTCATTGTTTTAATTAAGATAAGTACTTTTAAAACGGACAGTAGGTATAATTTATTTTAAACGCAAATGAAGTTTACGTGGCATATGACAGACCTTTATGAATCATCCAATTGCTTGCTTGTAAGAAATGTATAAAATGTGTACCTACTCACATACTAAAAAGTTCAAATAAATTATTGCTTAAGCGAGCAGCAAGTAAAAACATTTCCAAACCTCTTAATTATTTCATAACATTGGAACAGAAATCGTTGTGAATTCTAAACGAGGAATTAAAGCTTGGCAGTTAATTGGATGTTCATCAATTGGAATGAGGAATGAAGTTAACCTCTGCGGAATAAACATAACTTTTCCAGAACATCGTTACTTTGGATAGACTCGACGATACGAGTAGCTGTTGGAAGCGCCGGATGATAATATAACCACCAGACATTCTGATAAAAGTTTCTTTTCCAGACTTAACATTAACGTTACCCAACTTTCATAAGAGGCGGTGCCTAGTGATAGTTGTATTCTATTTAATACTGAATATTTCATCTTCAAGTTTTATTTCGCTTGAATTTTAACCTTAACGTGTGCGTGAGACGTCTACGAATTTCACAACAAACAAAGTAGGTAGAAACGCGTGTGGGTCTGGTTCGTACGTTCTAAACCTAAGTAAAGGCCAGATGTCGCAGTCTCTGAGGGGTGAGGGGTGTGATAATATGCAAGATAAGAACGGGAGGCTGGAGGTACAGGACCTGTCCGATTAAGCCATGGAGAATGTTTTGTGTATTAAATATTAATATAAGTGCCCAACTATTCACATAGGTCCACAGTTCTAAAATATAAACTAATATTATGTATCATGAAAATATTCACAATTATCCTACGAGGAGTTGCCGAGACTTCAGGCTTCCCAAAACAAAACTTACGTGTACACAGAACAGCGTGTTTTATAAAAGGCAAAAACTTTATAATAACCTACCAAATTCCATAAAGGAAGCCTCAAGTCTTGGCACTTTCCGTAAAACATGTGCTATATACATAAAGAAAAATTTATGACTTGTATTTCTATTTGTATTAACTGTATTTCTTAAACCCTATTTTTTTTTTGAACTGGGGTAAATGTATTTCTTTTTTTTATTAACTGTATTCTTTCCGTTATAATTTTATGAATCTATTTATTTTATTATGTATCTTATATGTTTTTTATTACTAGATGTATGAAAATTTGCTTACATCTAAATAAAGCTACAAAAACAAAGTTCACTGGATAGTAGCCTTTAATAGCTTGAAGCCTTTATAATAATTATTTTTTTATTACGTGGGATGGTTTCGAACTCACGAAACAGTAAAAATTTCAATGATTATGTTATATTTTATACTATGATATAGTTTCGAACGGTTACGGGTTTTGCTTTCCTATGGACATAATATTGAATAGCGTGCTTTGTCTAAAAGCAAGGACCTATCTCTAAATAAGGATGAATCTAAAATGAAAAGGAAATATTTTGTTTCAACCACTTTATAATATGTATATATCAACGTTTCGGAAGCAAAACTTCCCTCACCAGGATATAAAGTAGAAGTACTGATAAATAATGACAAGGATGAATCTATTTATTTTTAATATAAGAAAACAACAGAATAGAAAAACGATGTGCAGTGTTTTAAATTATTAAATTTCTATTAAAATAGATTCAACCACGAAAAATATAAATATCTCGCACTTTTTATTACGGGTATTTAATTATTATTTTTTTTTTTAATTAAGAAGATTTTTAATTTTAACGTTTAAGGCCACATTAATTTACGTCACGTTTTGAAAAAATAAAAGGAAATAATTATAATAGTAGCTTTCGTAGTGCAGTTTTGTTCACTTTTAGTGCATACATGCTTTTTTTTTGTTTTGATAATAGAATTTTATGGTAATTTCGAGCTATGACCAAAAAAACAAATATTTTTAAAAAGGTATTTGTTTTCATCAAACCATCGAAAATTAAATAAAGTTTTTGTACATACATAATATAAATCAAACCAGTGACGTGGAGGCTTAAAACTGTGCCTGCCCTAATAAGAATGAATCAATCAGATTTTTTTTTTATTAATATAAGAATTACATATATATAACATTTAATAGTTCAGATATAATAGCTAATTACAAAAAAGTATGAATTTATTTTACAAAAAATGCCCAACTCAACAATAAGGCGAATACAAGATATTAAGATAGTACATTCATATTTCGAAAGACCTGATCGAATATTTCTAGAGGATATGTTGCCCCCTTTTTTTTAAATTTACATACATTATTTAAAACTAAGAGTTTTATACAAATTAAGAAAAAATTAAAACTTGTAATTACTGTTGGACTTATCTAATACTTTTTTGATTTGTGATTTGAAACAATTATAGTTTTTTTTCTGTTTTGATTATATACGGGAGGGCATTAAAAAAATTTATACCTTGATAGGCGTAATGGAGTTGAAAAGCACTAGTTTTAAATTTAGGGATTTCTAAGTTGCCGCGTGATCTTGGTCGGTTACTTATTTTTGTAGAAGTTTTTGAATTGAAATGGTCTTTGTGAATTTGTAACAATGTGTTCTTTTTGAAGATTTTATTTAAACTGAGGACTCTAAAAGAGTTAAACAGATGTGTAGTTGGAAATATCAATGGTTTTCGTAGGATGACTTTCAAAATCAATCTCTGTATCTTTTCAACAGGTAAGAGGTTAGTTTTAAAGGTTCCCCCCCAACCGATTATACCATATTGTAAAATGGATTGCGCAAGGGAATAGTATATTGTTTTTATCATATTGGATGATAGGATGTTTCGCAATCTAATAAATATGTAAATAAGTTTTCTTACTCTGGTTACCGTATTTTGTACTTGTTCTTTCCATTTTAGTTGACTGTCTACTATAACACCCAGATACTTTATGGTATTTTTGCCGTTGATGAGTAAACATTTGGCATCGTCGCATTCTTCTTTATTTGCTCACTGTGATGAATGGATTTTGATACAAATATTGTTTTCAAGGTTTTTTTCTTTTAAAGAGAATGGGATGAAGTATGTTTTGTCAGTATTTAGTGACAGACAATTTTGGTCGAACCATGTTTTGAGTATATTGAGATTTATATTTGCTATTCTCATTGTTTCCTTCCATGATTTTCCTTTTGTGATCACCACAGTGTCGTCTGCATAAGATATGATGTCTCCAACTATGGGAAGGTTGAACATTTTATTTAAATATATGATTAAAAGAATTGGACCGATGACAGTACCTTGTGGTATACCGAAAGATGCGGTTTTGGGTTCACTTAACGCATTATTAATTTTAACATATTGAAATCTTTCTTTTAGATAGCTTTGGAACCACGATAGCACTATTCCGTCTATCCCAATTTGCTTTAGTTTTTCAATAAGTTTGGAATGTGATATGCTGTCGAAAGCCTTGCGGAGGTCTATGAAGATACCAAGACACTTTTCTCTATTATCTAAATTTTGCATTATCGGTGATGTTAATTTAGCAATCGCATCCTGAGTGCTGAGATTGTCCCTGAAACCGAATTGGTTTGGACTCATTATTTCCTTCTCTTTTATGTAGTTGTTTAATTGTTTCTTCACAATTTTTTCATAAATCTTCGCTATATTTGATGTAAGGGCTATGGGACGATAGTTCGAAATATTTTCTTCGTCACCAGATTTAAAAACCGGGGTGACAATAGTTTTCTTGTAGTTGTTCGGGAATATGCCCTTCTTTAGACTTATGTTTATTATATGAGCAATTGGTTTGCTGATTAGCTCCCGGACGGATTTCAAAGTTATCACAGTAATGTTGTCATACCCAGGACTTGCTTATCCCCTTAAACTTATTATAGCATTTTCCACATCATTGTCAGTTACTAAAGAAAAGGTCTAAAAACCTTCGTCAAAAATTGGATTTTGTTCTGGTACCGATAGTAGCAAGATTGGTACCGACATTTGCAAAATACTCATTAAATACATTTCCACAATATTGTGAGTTTTTTCGGTATTATAAGTGATTCCCTGATAAGAAATTTCTTTTGGTAATTTTTGTTTTGTTGTTTTGTTTGTTATTGTAATGATGATTTTCCAGAATTTTTTGCTGTCTTGACCGGCATCTTTTATTTTATCACGGAAATACTTTTCTTTTGTCAGTCTAATTAAAAGTGCAAGTTTATTTCGGTATTTCTTGTAAAAAGTAACGATTTTTTAATCATTCGGGAATTTTTTAGATTGGTGATAGTATTTTTTTTTATTTCTGATTGATATTACTAATCCGTGGGTTATCCATGGCTTTATTAATCTTTGTTTAGATTTTGGTTGAGAAGCACTTACTATTGTAAATAAATTTACATCATTTTGGAGAGTTGTTTCGAAATTTATTGCACATATGTTAGGATTTTCTGATTCATATATTGACGCCCAATTTTCCATTTTAAGTTTTGTTCCTAAAATTTTTTTTTTCATAATGTTTACCGCCAATTCGATTAGAGTTGGTATTTCTTTTAACTATGTGGTGGGCGAATATACAGGTGTAGTGATCAGTAATACTGGTTTTCCATAATATTGATATATTTTTTTCAGTGTTATTTGAGTTGCACCATATATCATCAATGCAGGAAGGGATTTGTCCGAAGACATTTCGTGTAGAATTATTTATATATGATTTATAATTTAGCAACGTCATTACATTTAAATAATTTTCTTTTGTTCTGTTGTATATACCGTCTCCAATATTTATATCGATGTCGCCAATGACAATATTACAAGTATCTTTTAAATTCATTAATAATTGTTCCATTTGTATTATGATTTTTTTAGGATCAGATCCATGCGTGCGGTAGACGGCGATAACATGGTAAATAATTTTGTTGACTTTTACACGCAGTTTTAAACAGTTTACTAGTTGCATTGGAATTTCTGTGATTGTAACATTGTTGTGTTTATTAAGTATGAACACTGCGATTCCACTGCTCTTGTTAATAGGTGTTGTAGATGTGTGGTATGTGTAGTTAGGTATATCATACAGTGCCGCAGAATTATTAATATTCAAATGCGCTTCTGTTAACACAATGAGGTCCGGTAGTGTTTTAAGAAGATTTAATGTTAGTACAAATTCACCTAGGTTTTTTTGTAGACTTCGAATATTTTGATGTAGAACGATGAAAGCGGTTGGGAATTTATTTAATAAGTTATTACGTTGCTTTGAATTGTCGCAAACATAATGTGGAACATCCGTTAGCTTATCAATTTCCTCTGTTAAAAAGTCATCCATCATAGTCGATTTTTTATTGTGCTAGGATGGACATTTTTTTTGGTATTTGCATTTTTCGCTGTTTGCACTTTGTTCGGTGCTATTTTTGCTCCCAAATAATGTATTGTTTTTTTCGCAGTTGTAACATTTAACGGATTCTCTGTTTTTTTCACATTCGCTAAATTTGTGATTTTTGCACAATGAATGCATCTCGGCTAATTAATTTTGTTCAGACATTTCAGGGACATCCAAGACAGTGGTAACATTGCATCAATGGATTGCAATCTTCATTATGTGCTCGGACAAAACCTATGTTGATCCTTTGTTTTTCGAGTAATATCTTTCGGATTGGACCTGTTGTTTCTATTATCACATTTCTTAGTTGGTCACTTTTTCTATTTTTAAGAATTTTAGTGACTTTTATAGAATCTTTTGGCGCACCGTTTAATTCGTTATTTTGCAGAATAAGGTCGTTAGAAAATCATCTTCTTTATATTCCCCTCCTACGCCTTTAATGATCATGCACGGTCTTTTCTTTTTAAATTCTGTTGCAGATATTCGGCTTTTATTTTTATTTATTTCCATTTTCAACTTTTCGGCGTCTTCTTTGTTCGAGCAGGTCATAATTATTTTATTGTTTGATGCTTTTTTGATACCGTTTATACCAATGCCCAGGTTAGGTACTTTGATTGTTTTAGTAATGATGTTCTTTATGTCTTCTGATGTTTCCTTGCCCTCAGCAGTTATCATGACAGCAAATTTCGGTTCTTCAATTTGTACAGTTCTCTCTTTCAGAATCATTGCGTATGTTTGTTGTTCATTTTTTGTTTCAAGCTTAGTGATAATTTTTTTTGGAGTTTAATAATTATTGTTTGAAAATTGTTTCTCTCCGTTTTCCATGTTTCCTCAAGTAAATTGATTGCCAATTTAAGACTATTTCGTACTTTTGAGTCATTTACTGTAGTAATGTTCTTTATGTCACTTTTTACATTTTCGATCAGAGTTAGCACGTCCATTATCTGTTAGGAAACTTGGGTTACCGTGCGGTGCAGCGGTCACCAAAACACAAATAAAATTAACAAGAGATATTTTTTTATCAAGATAAACACACAAAACAAAAAAGAAGTATCTTCAGTTTACAATTAGAAAGCCTAAATTCTGAAAAGCAATTATAAAAAAAAAAACAAACTAAAAATCGTTCAAATTTTTATAAACGAGAAGGCTTCACATTTGAGATTTGCGTTTTTACAGTGAATTTTGTTCATTTATCGTTTCAGTTTTACACATTATTTATGTAGAAACTTTGAAACGTACGTAAAAGCTCGGTTGGCGGAAAAAAACTTTTGCTGGAAAGGGATTTCACAATAAAAATATTATTCCCGACAGAATATAATGTTCTATAAAATAATATGGTTAGTTTTTTTGTTGTTGTGATCCAATTCGAATTTTAGATACAATCCAATTTGGTGAAGAATTCTGATAACGCGAAAAACAATTTTAATTTTTTAATTAATACCTTTTGCAATATTATATCCAAAGTTCTCCGAAGTTATAGCCCCAGGGATTGAAATGTATAGAATAACATTTATAAAGTACGTACATTTAAATTTTCCTTAAATAAATTTATTGTTGACTCAATATGGTAGGTACCATAATCCAATAGTGTCTGAGACATCGGATCGGGAATTTAATAATCCATTGTTTTAGGTAAATACAGAATTCTTTTATAAATATTGTATGGACATATCTAGATGATAGTTTTAAGGGAATTTTCAAAAGCATATATAGATGTGAAAAAAGTTTAGGTGCTTAAGATCTTATTGAATTATTCGTTTAAAATAGGTGTCTTTTGGAATTATAAAAGGGAGAAGGATACACCAAATTAATTTAAACAACAGGCGATCTGTAAGTCTACAGAATTTGTCCATTGTAGTAGTCAAATCAGATTACCAAATAAATCTCGTTTACGTTATAAATTTCTCCTGCTAAATAAGCTCTTTGTTTCTCCTCTGAACACTGGAAACTTAATTAAAAGTAAATAGTGATTGCCTTCGAAGTGGTAACGGTGCAAGATAAAGCTTTAACGCTGAAACAAAACTGAAAAAGTCTTTGAATTAAGCCCAGGCCATTCATCGACTGCTGAAATAAAGTTCTCTGTAAAAACATATATCATGAACGTGACTCTTTCCAAAAACACGCGATTCTTCTGCCACCCTCTTTTTGCCCAATAAACTGTTTTTTTCTCAGATTTGTCTAATAAATTTGGTGTGGATAAGTTTGAAAATGCAGAGCGGATGGACGGAGAAATTGGGGCACAGAGAATACATGTCATGCAAGAATCAGTCAAGGAATGGCACGAATCAGTGTAACAAAATATTATTACAAGGCACGATATGTAATCATTTACATGAATGAAGCAACGAATATGTGTGCCAAGCCAGAGTTGTGTGACTGCAGTCCTCTCTGCCTATCCTGCCGGAAGTTTCTAGATGGCTAGTTACTTTGTTAAGAAATTAAAATCTTTAAATTTAAATTAAGAACAACAGCACGAGGCGTACCAGGGCCAATTCAATTATAAATTTGAGATCTAAAATACAAGTTCCTGTCAGCGGATATAACCAGGTTTAAAGAGAGAAATAAACAATAGCAGGTAGAAAAATATGTGTGGGTAAGGAGTAGGAATGGGGGGTTTACCAGGAACACGTTAAGAATGAGGTTATACGTTAAGTTTAATTGATTATTGATTTGATCGGTATTACTACGGGATTTCTTTATTTCAAGTGCTTAGTGAATTCGGCGAATCGTATTTTTGTTTTGTTATTGGCCTGTAAAATATGATGGGTGTGTTTTTAGCGAAATTGAGGTTTTTGCTGAGTAAGTTGCTGCAAAGTCATTTGCGATCTTAGAAAACTATTATTTTCATGGCCTTTCTAAGGATCGAATTTTCTACTAAAGTTAAGAGCTGTGTCCGTCGTTCGCTTTAGTTTTATGATACTACCCACTACAAGGCAAAAATTAATGTATTGCCAAAAACAAAATACGGCATTAAATTGATGTCGACTAAATAACGATAATACTGTTTTGCGAATAAAATAGAAGTAAATATGTAAATTTAATTGCATTCACACGTAACTTTTGAATTACAATAACTCTCACCATAACACGGTCGAAATTGTATATTAAAGTTAATTAAAAGCAAATTATTTCAGCCGAAGTTTAATACTCTGACAATATTAATACTGAATAAAATGTTATAATGATATCATTAGTATGGATAGAAGTTTACTTTTAGTTTTGACCAGAGAGGATAATATTATGTAAATGCGGGCATGAACTAGGCTTGTTAGGGACATACAGCCAGAGCGTCCATATACTCGTGTGCTGGTCGCAGTATGGTTGGATTAATTGAATCCGGTAATAAATTGATGGGAAGCGGGCTTTTTGCCCAGTCTGACTACATTACAGTTAATACGGAGGCTATTCCAAGGTGATAACCAACACATTGGAAAACTTTCAGATTAAATTTAAATATATCGTTAAAACAAACTTTCCATGGTGTTTGAACAGTGCTTGCCATATATGATATTTGATTAATATGTGTTTCGAGTGCAAAAAGGTTTAATTGCACATATTCTCACGAAAGAAGATAATAAACTCGTTTTTAAAGAGTTATCTTTCTTTCCTGTCTTTAGTTTTAGCTGTCATCAATTCATTATTTTAAGGTATTATTTTAGCAACAATAATATTAAACGTTTTTGTTTGTTCTTTTTTTCAGAAACGTCAAATGAGTGGAAGTACCGACGCTGAAATGATTCGGCCGCGATGTGCAGTTTGGGCCAGGGGCGGAGGCGAGCATGGGGCCTGCAGGGGAGCGTTGCTCTAGGGCTGCGGCCCCCACCGCGCGTGTCTCGACATGCGCGTCCATCCCCTCCAGCCGCCCAAGTCGCGCGCGCCCCCGCCCCCCCCCCGCCAGGGGCCAGCACGGGCCCCTTCGCAGCCCTCGCATGGCGGGACACGACTTCCAGACACTCCTCCATCTTCATTAAACGGAAGCCGCTGCTCTATAGACGGACATGGAGAGTACACGCGCCAGCGCACGATCATCCACAAAAGAGGAAAACGCTCGCAACAAAAGAATCATATCCCTAAAACTGGTTGGATTAATGCTTTCATTCATTCACCATACAATAGAACGAGACATCCGCCAATTGCGCATAGACGACTACATACGATTGTCGAGGTCTTTTCAAATGATCGGTCAATTTCTCCAACAAATTACTTCCGCGGGCCACTCACTCACAATAAAATAGGACATCAAAAAAATCAATCACTGTATTCCGTTGAAAAAGTTTCTGATGTCTTCGAGAAGCGAGACGAAGTTATTGCGCTAGTATTTCATAATCGTATCATAAATACCCCGAATGATAAAATTTTGTGCCAAACAAACTCTTCACGAACCCTGGTATTTCCAAATATCGATCGGAAGTTCAGAGACCTCCAATCCGATAGATATATAAAATATTCTGGGAAAAATGTAAGTTTCTCAGTGAATCATCCTAAAACCCTTTGTTTATTCCCTCCTCGCGAATACAATAGCACGATCGATGGTAAAATTTTACGTGATCGCCATAATTACGGAGCGTTTTCTAAGGGTGGTAAGGATACTAAAGAAGGCAGAAACTTTTTTCTTTCTTTACATTTCTGTGATACGCAAAACCGGTTCGTGCATAAGAGGCGCATGAAAAATTCCAAACACGACTTTCAAATAACATATTTGAATAGTGAGAACGGTGTTTCGAGAACTAAAAATGTGTTTTTGTGTTCGTTCCAACGTAAACTTCAAACAAACGAAAATAACAATTTTAACATATCTAAAAACAGTTGCACCCATGTCTTCTCGCATGGAGACATTCACGCGAACATAGCCGTAAACTTACTCAACAATATTGCGAGACAAGATGATGGAGATAGACTGCCCGAACTATCAAGGGGGACCGTTGGAAGTATCCAAAGTAGTTGTGATATATCTGACAGGCTTGCAGGACATAGCCGAGTCAGCAGATACGAAAATACGGAATCGCGCATTGGAGGCAAAAACAATGATAACATGGATGAGTGGAGGAAGGATCATAGAAGAAGATATCACCAGGACGGAAGAAAGAAGGATAGGGGCCACAGAAGACCGTGGTACCGTCGCTGGTCGGGCTGGTGGGCTCTCCTGCTATCGCTGTCGATGACTGTTTGCGTAGGAGGCACCTCGCTGCCACTGCACAAGTACTCCACGCGCGTGGTGCGCACCAAGTACGGTCCGCTGCGTGGTATAATAGTCCACGCGCACCCACCCGTCGAGGCCTTCCTCGGCGTGCCGTATGCCACCCCGCCATTGGGTAGTCTCAGGTTTGTTAACAAATTACTACGATCTTTTTCAATTTCTATCCGCTAAATGTAATAAGCTCGGATACAAAAGCTGTGAAAGAACCAGATTATTACAAAACGACTAATATATTTGAAATATTAAATGTGTTCGAAGTTTTTCTATGGAGATAGATTTCATATACTAAATCCTGATACAGTGTTTAAATGTTTACCATAATTCAAATTTAGCTCGTATAAAATCCCAACAGGGCTAATGTAACCAACCCAGCATATATTCGACCGAAATCTTGGATTGGCTATTTTAGTATCTAAGGAATCAAACCACTTTCCTAAAATTAAAATTTTTGGAGAAATATGGTAATGGATCCAGGGTTTCCAAAATTCGTTTCGAATAAAAGCTGCCGGGACGACGGATGTGAAATAAAGCCAACACGCAACAACAGATTTGATAGTTTTTAATTCGTGTGAATCCTGGCATTTTCTAATATTTTACTGGAAAGAAATAGCACCACATATTTATGACGCTTTTTCTCTAAAAAAATATATAGCTTTACTCGGGGCTCATTCTTTCTCAGCCTTTTTCCTGAATACAAGACAAGTTTTCGCCTTTATTCGCCGCCCACTTTTCGGATAAAACCGGCTTTTTGTGAAGAATGTCATAAATTACACCGAGACATGTATTCTGCAGTTATAATGGAAATTCTACGGCGTGCAAAAATTCGGAAGGATAATTTATTCACGTGATAAGATTAATTTAACAAGCGACTGCGGCTGCGCTGGGACACGCGTGATGCGCTGTCCCTAATATTAAATCAACGGAATTATTGCACCCTTTGGGATAATACGACGGACAGCCTTCAATGTAGGAAACCGCAGTGTCTTAATTTAACTGGATCATCCTTCGCTAGTATAAAGTGTGTAGTAGTGCACATCGATAGTGGTTCTAATTGGTTCGAAACAGTTTGAAACACTAACCCGCAGTCACAGTACACCACTACACATGCAAGAATCTATTAAAAATGTTTCTAATGTAACAATATTATGTTATCTGTTAACATAAAATTTTACAACAATGGTACATATAATGTACTATTTTAAGTGAAATAAATAAAGAATACATAAGTTCGATATAATACATTAAAAACACATGACGATAACGGAAACTTATAGTAACATTGGTTACATGGGAGTATTAATAGTGCATTTTATGTACGGGTGTGGTGGCTCTATAATTAAATTATCATTGTATAATTTTAACACATCATAAGGAGACATGTAAATTTTCAGTGGAAAATTTCCCTCTCTCATGAGAATGGGACAGTGGGAAAGTGTATCGGGATAGTCGTGTTAATAATGAAGGATTTTGTGTACTATTTTCATTTATTTCCTATAGTAAAGATTTAATTTACCGGGGGAGTTATTGCAGTCGGTATTTTTTGAACGCATTGTGTAATTTACTTTTAAAATCGCCTAAAATACCTAGGTCCATTAAACAAATTTGGTAGGCCCTCAAGAACGGTAAATGTTATTTTGACAAATATTCTCAAATGTTTGAATTATTCCACTTTACTATACTATAAACGCAATTTAGCCCCCTACTAAAAGTCAACATTGGCATAATATTCCGTTGGCAAATATTCATTTCATGAAGACCTCCGTAAATATATTTTTTATTGGCCTCCCATTTTATATTCACAATAAAACGTATTTTTTTAATCCCTCCATCCCTCAAGCATTTCAACTTTCATATCGTTCGGGTCTATGAAAAGGCTTTGTGGTATTTCCAATCGATAACGCAATATTTCAGCTCCACGGAAGAAGCCTGATTTTATCGAGGTATTTATAATGATGAATGTTGCGAGGTATTGCGCTTGTTCCCGATTGCATAATTGTTAAGCTGTTTAGGAAAATTAATGTTTCAAGTTGTGTTTCAATGCAGACATATACTTAAAATGGCACTTACTGCATACGCGTACATAATCTCGCGAAAGCTGATGAAAAAATAACGTAATTACACCGGTTTAGAAATGTTTAAAAACATGGATATCTAGAATAGGGATTTTATACTACCTATTTGAAATATAAATTGTTGACCATGTTCAGTTTTTACCTATCCAAGAAAATAAGAAAAGAAAATGTTTGATTATGTCAAGAGTTAGAATATTCATTTTATTGTCTTGAATGTCTGAAAAAAAATGGAAATTATCGCAACTGCACGATGCATCTGGTGTACAAAGCCGAATCTAACTTTGTTTTCACTCTTCTATAAACCTCGCAAAATGCACATTTGACACCTTACATTGTCAACGTTGTTGCGGTGGGATCGTCGAAATGGACACAACTCATAATGGAGACTTAAAAGAAGTTACCTAAGATGACCTAAACATTAAAAACAATAAAAACTTGACCAAATTTCAGAACGCCAGAGCTCATTGTTCAAAAGTTGTTGCTGTTTCGTACAATAAAATTTAGTGCTAGATGTATTTATATTAATTCATCTTAATTTTTTACGAAAGTCGAATAAAAAAGTCACGTTGTATATGGTTTTGTGTAGGAATTGGAAATTAGGTACGGTTTTTTTTTATGTATGTAAAGAGAGATTAAAGTTAAATATTACATATAAGCATAGTTAACAGATTAGCAATATAAAAATACATATATACTCGTATATATTACGATAGGAAATTTATATAGCAATAAAAGAACAAAAACTCTTAAATCTAGAAGAAAACATACCATGAGCGTTAATCTTTGTTAGGTTGCAACATTGTGTCTATATTCTTTCTTCCCGTGTCCATAATCCAAATCTTAATACTTATTTTAAAGTCGTTAATTTTTTTAATGGTTTTCATTGCTGGAGGGAGGATGTTAAATAATTTTAAAGAGATATATTGCAAATTTCTTTGTCCAAAAGAGATTTTAGTTGGAGGTTGGTGGATGAATGTTGTACTTTGAATCTTGTGAATCGACCTGCGTTTGTATGCGCAAAGTTATTCTGGTTTTCAAAAAAAAAAAAAAAATTATATAATTGTTTCAGAGACATTAAATTCGGGGCATTAGAAACATAGTTTATAGGAGTTCTAAAGGGGATCCTACGTATAATCTTCAAAATTGTCTTTTGTGCTACGAGCACTGTAGATACGTGTAAGAAGGTATATAGGTGTACACTGTACATGCGAGTAGTTAAGATTTGAATTTATTTTTTCCGAATTTGCCAACCATCTCTTAGAAACAGAGCACACATTGAATAAAAATACAGACACTAGTTCACTGCATAAAAATGGAACCGGCATTCGACTAGATAACTTAGAAGCGTTAGAAATAAGAAAAGCCAAAAACACTAATAGTAGACTGATAAATAATAAATTAGATTTAAATAAAAGTCCAATTCTTAAATTATGCCCAATAAACAAAGTACACACACCTCCCGTTATTGTTTTATTTTATTTATTAATATTTTATTTATTACCTTTCAGACATAATATATAATCGTTAGACCGTTTTATGTGGGTACATTATGTATCGAATAAAAGGGATGACTTTTATCATTAGCTTTAGATTATTAGAATTGACTCACAAGAAATTGTTCGCCTAAATATCAGCCCCCTGTGACGCCACGCGTCCAGCCAGTGGCGTAACACGCGGTTGGGGGAAATTAAATTGGGAAATTCACCCAATATAATTATTTGAAAATGCTTTCGAATTAGATCAGCTGCTCCAATCCCTTGTTTTATTGCTTAACCTTTTATTCTTACACTATTTTAGAACTGTGGTATATAACTTCAACGGTGTTTCACGTCCATTCCGCCAAACACAAATCCAAAGCAGAGAAAACGAAGTTTTAAAAAGTCATGATGTATACTCGCAAACCTATCTCATAAAATTCTATTACCTCCTTATTTTATTTAAATATATTATGAAGGAACTAAAAAAATAAATTATGCACGAAACTGTAGAATGAGGGCCTCAAGCACCTGAGCCAAAATTATCAAATAAAGTTATTTAAATTTTTTTTTGTTTTTGGTTTTATTTATTTTATTTTAGTTATTTGTACATTTAAATTTACAAAATAACTAATTATAACTCTTATAATATTACATATAGATAATGACAATTTTAAAACTAATGATTTTTTTCTTGTTTAACTTAATGTGTTTTTTACAATCTATTTGAAATTTATTAATTGTTTCACTTTTGACGGGTCCGGCAGAGGATTATAGCATTTCATACCTTTATAAAATATATTTTTTTGCGTATTGGCTTTGTTCTTTTTCGGTAGCCTAATATCCTTACACGTTCTTGTGTTATATCTGTGAATGTCCATGTTGTAAATATATTTTTTGGAGAAATATATTGGTAACAAGTTGTTTCTGATTTTATGTATAAAAATCAATACGTTCAATGTCAGCATTTGTTTTACTGTTAGCCAATTTAATTCCTTTAACATTTTAGTCACTTTTGAATATCTATTTCGCTTTAATATTATTATTTTAAATGTTTTTTCATAATATTGCTTTTATTTATTTATTACGTATTACGCTAATAGGTTCATTATGAACATTCCTTCTCTATTTTAACATATGTTACAACGGACCCCTCAGCGGTAGGACATTAAGCGAATGAGTTAACCAGCCTTCCAGATGTTGCGCGAACATGATTGACCCACGTGGCCCTAGTTAGCAAATGGTAAAGCTATGCAAACTCTCAGATAATATATAAGTAAAATTATGTACGCAATTAAGAGTTTTGTTTCTTAGATTATCGTGAATGATTGGCCTTTATTTGCCCCCTTGAAGTTTTACGGAATGAGCGTGAAACATGGAATTAATGTGCATTACATATTATGTAGATATGCGTAAAAATAACCTTTTACTGTACAACTTATATCAAATTGCGTGTTCAGGTATATGCCTCCCGTGACGCCCAGCCAGTGGCGCAACACGCGGTTGGCGGATCGTTTCGCGCCCGCGTGTCCGCAGCTGCCTCCCACGTTGCCCACTCACCAGGAGGCACTGTTGCAGCACCCACGGGCGCGCGTGGCGCACCTGGAGAAGCTGCTGCCCCTGCTCAAGAACTTCAGCGAGGACTGCCTGTATCTGAACCTCTATGTGCCGAAGATCGGTGAGTTTTTTCTATTAAATGTATATTTTCTAATTAACACCACTTACGAAGCTCTGAAGCCTCCCTTAACTTGGGGATCCCTAGCGAGCCAAAGGGCGCATCCACATTATGTTCTTTTAGAAGATGTTGTTTAAGAATATAAAGATAGATTTAAGATGGTCTAGCACAGCTAAACAACTACAGAATAATCAAAAGTTTAAAAACGTTTATCGTATTAACTTCACTCAGACCCCAAAATTTTCTGCAGGGTCTATAATATGAACCTGTGTAGATATCATATTTGATTAGATTAGAAAAAATTAACAAAGCAAAACATCTACTGAATTTTAGTGAATGGTAGTTTAGTCATACCTAACATAAAATATGAATGATATAAATAAGGATACGGTCCATGGAGGCGCAAAAAAAACCATGAGAATTTTTTATGAATTCTTTCTATATTTAGAGTGTAAGATGATTCATACGTGTACCACAATATCCTTTGATGAAAAAGATCTATTCCAGCCACATAAATATACATTTTAAAATCTTCAATATTACTTTTTTCGAATAAAGAAATCATAATCGCCATTGATCGTTGACAACAATTTCTATAAACAATTGAATATATATACCTATTCATTTACATACATTTAATTTATTATGATTGTGCTACTGAGAGATTTGTCTTAATCTATATTTCTGTTACATTCAATCGATGTAATTCCTTCTTATTAAGAATACAAAAAATACAGTGAAATTAAAATGTTAAAATAAGGTGTGGTAAACAAATGTTTTCATTTTCGTAATGTAATGTTTCGTAATTTGAAGGCGGAATAAAATATTAAAAAGAACCCGCCGCGAATATTTTAAGAGTGAGCAATGAATTCATATTTACGAAACGGATCGTGTGTCGAGGCAGGAGATTTGTGGGGGCCTCCCGTCTCTCATGGATGATATGTTAGTGTTCTTAGTTGAGAGACATATAATTTAACAAACAAAGTGAAAGGTACCAGAGTAGCTAGAAGAAATCCCACCGAGTTTCTGGCTAATGCTAACGTTATCTCGTGCGTAATGGCGGACTGAAATTATCTTACGATTGTTTAATACTAAAAGTAATTCAAAACTACGTTCAAATGTAAATCATACTAGCTTACTGATATATTACCCCTGTCACCGGAATTCTGTTGCAATCAGTTTGTTTCCAGAAAGTATTGACTACTCGTTGTAGTCGTTAACTAAATATGTAAGGTTGGCCATTAAAAAACATTCTTTACTCAAACTCAAGCTCACAATTGCCTGTAATAATGTCAAAAAAGAAATAAAATACAGAAAGAGAAATAAAACTGTTATGTTTAAATGACTGTAAAATATAAAAAATAACTGGAGCTTAATATTTTATGGTACAAGAAGGAACTTATTTGTCGGTACACTTTATTGAAATCCTTAAAATATGTACTTATTCCGGACTATATATAATACGGATCATTAATGTGAAATTGTTAATAAAATAATTTTCGCATTATTCAAGTCTTAAATTATGTAACCGATGAAAATGTTCAGTATACCACTTAAAGCAGATTTTATTTCATAGCTTTCCAACATTTTATGTAATTGAGAGTAAAACCTAACATTTTTTTATGCCTACACATTCTGGAGCTTACTGTAATAAGACGGGAGGGCCCAATATCGCAATATTATGTAACTCGCCAAGATAACATACACATAGAAAGGTATACTAAAAAACGTTATTCCATCTTCTAAAATGTCAACTCCATGCTGCTAGCAAAGTCGTGTATTAGTTTGTGAGTCTGAAAATTTCTGTGGAAGAGTGAAACCTGTCCAATTCAAAAAAAAAATAAGTGGAAGAATCATAAATTGCGAAAATCATAGTTTTTCAATGAAATTCTACGACTTGAACAGTTTTTACAAAGAGACGTTACATTGATTTATTTTTACGAAGGATACCTTTCGAAAGAGAACAAAAACAACCAGTATTCAAAACACTCATTTGCGCGTGGCTTGATAATAAACATCCATTACTTATACTCGTATATGTAGTTAGTACACATTTTACGTCGTTTTTGGATAACATAAAATACATGAAATTTAAAAAATTCCATCAAGCAATATGAACTAATGCAAAATAAACATTTTGAATTACGAAGCTTCCGATAAAATACATATTTATTTTTATCTTCATATAACGCAATTCCACCATAAGTGAACTATTAATAAAATAACCGTTTGAAACCGTCTCTGTATTTCAAAGTCAGACACGTCTTTCCAACGTTATCCTAATGTCTTTTGAAAGTCTACTTAGTTGATGAAAAGATCATTGGGTTGTCGGAGACTTGGCTGCGAGCCCCTCGCCCTCCCGCTTTCCGCCCGGGGTCTGGTGACCTCCGCCGCCGAGCCTCATCTTAATGAAGACCTGAAAGCGCCACTGCATTTTCCCTCGTTTCCGGCTGCTCGTTGATTAAAAAATAGAGAAAGTGAGCGCCGCAAACAAGGGGTGAATTAATTTTCCGCTGATTTCAAATTTCAGTAAGGAGGTGATTTCACGCGTAATGCTGCGGACAAACATCCAACGGTTAATTATTTATGGTTTCATTACGTCTTGTGTACCCAACATTACTTTTTAAGTGTTTGCTTTCATATCCAAGATATCGCAGAAACCGGAGCATTTTTTGAGAAATACGTTTATTTATAGCTCAATGCTTTTAATATTAAAAATTATTGTAGCCAAAAAAACTTTTTAACATTTTTCGATTCGAAAAGCTAACAGCTCCTTTTTGGTAGTAAGGCGCTTGCTTAATTCTGCTTTAATTATATTACATGCTTATCATTTCGACTATAGAATGGACTTAAGCTGCAAAACTTTTATTATAATTTGGAAAATAACAAATTAAGTGCCAAGAATTGTCTAGTTGACAATGTCTATCGTTGCAGTGATGATTATTTGTGTTTAATATGATATTTAATTTGCATTTAGAGGAATAGCTGCGCGGCCTGTTTCATACAAAATTTAATTTTGGATTTGAGGCCAAAATACTCACCTGAACCTAATGTTTTTTTTTCATCGTAAAGCATAGCAAATATCTAGTACGGATTAGAAGTAATTTATTTATTTTTGTTTTACATTACGAAATATAGGCCATTAAAGGAATTGAATTTTACGATTTTAGAGGCACCTTTAACACTAATTCGGGGGGTGATACATAAAAAAAAGTTTTACCCCGTCTACTTTGAAAATAAAATGAAATATAAAATAAAAATTCAAATATATATTAAAGTAAGCAATGTAGTGGACTTAAAATTAAATTAAAAACGACCAATTTACGTTGGAACACAAATTTGCCGTATATAATTTTGAATATCGACCAGAAAAAAGTTTTTTTTTATTTAAATGTTTTTTCATATTTTTATTTACGTAATTATATTTACAGAGAAAATAAGATAATTTAAAAAAAATACAATAAACCCGCGAACAATTTTCAATTTGCTTATAAAGTTATGAAATTTTTTTTTCATGGTTTATACTTTTTAATTTAAAACGAACATAATTAAAATACTTCTCATACGTACTAGATATTTACTAAACCTTTAATTAAAAAAAAAATGTGTCATTTAGTTTGGATGGGTATTTTGGTCTCAAATTCAAATTTAAGTTATGTGTGAAACAGGCAGCGCTGCCATTCCCCTTAAAATTGGCATGCTTTATAATAACAATTAGTGTACATTGAAATAACGGTTTCACCTAAGATTAATGGATTCTTTCTTCATAAAAGTAGACTTAGTAGCTGCTTTTAAATAATGTACCAGAATTTCAAAATTTACTTCTCCTAAGCCATTATGAATAGTTGCATTGATATGTAAATTCTAGACAGGGACAGTTATTAAAATTTTATGAGACGACGAGAGCTTACTGTTTAAGAGTTTTGGCCGTTACTCAAATCAATTTTTCTGCTTTAAGGTCAAATCGCACTACAGCGGCACTGAGCGTCAAAATATTCTCTAGGAGGATACGTTTGTTCCATACAAAAAAAGTGAAAAGAATGTTTCGTATAGACCCGATGCGCAGTGCAGCGCAGCACAGTGCAGCGAGGCTGTAGTGCGTTTGGCCTTAATTAAGATATTAAAAAGTTGATTTTATACTAGTTAATGTATTACGGAAACTGAAACCCTTTCACTCTCTCCTCTGTAGCAGCTTTTTTAATTCAATTCAGAAATCCGTTTACTTGAAACATAGGGGTGTGAAGATGGTATAAAAATGCGGCATAATAAATTTGATACTTTACAGTTTGGATATAAAAGCGACAACACAACATGTAACCACCTAACATATGTTGATATAACGTAGTACGTGTACAGTGTGGACAGACAGTGCAGTGAGTATGGAAGAGTTGTGTGTGGAAGGCGGAGTGCAAAAACGGAAATCCAGCGGAGCGGTTGATTTCCGTGTGGGGGTCGGAAGCGGGGGGGGGGGAGCCTAGTTCATGCGGATGAAACCGGAATGCTGTACCAATCGAGCCAATAATAGATTTCCACTATCCACATCTACAATTTGATGTTGGAAAGTTTTCCCATTCATTGATTCTTTCAGGACTAAATATCGTGCATTTCATCAATAGTTCAAACGGATATTAAATTTTCAAATTAACCCAAAATTTTACCCCTTTGTCGCACGTAAAATTGGATGGCGGCTATTAAATATGAAAATGAAACGCAAATTAATATTATTAAATTGTTTCTATGTTCTCATATTATAAAGGGACGTGGGATCGGTGCGATTCCGTAGATTTCTTTGAAAATCGTATTTGTAAGAAATAGTAGGTTTAATTTCTGTCAGAACTGTAATAATTTTACAGAAATCGTCTTTGACATCAAACGGCTAAAATAAACAAAAGAGGTAGAAAGGCTTACATAATTTTGGAATTCTTAACATCCTCAGCTCGGGATTAGAATTTGCCAATTATTTTGAGTCTTTCGTTCACAGTCCTTTGATGTCAAAAGTTTTTGATATTTGCGGATCCATTTAGTCAAAATCGGCTTAAATTTCATCGGTACGCACTGCGAAGAAGTTGAGTTGATAGTAAAACAGACCGCAAGGGACGCGGTCTTCTTTCCGAAAGTCTATACATTTTGTTCCGCGTGACGATAACCAAATAGAATTCTATTTCGTGCTGCGGAAACAGAGCTAAAGTACCATCAGGTGTAAAGGCACGTAGAGGCAAATAAAGTTATATTTATAGTGATAGAGGTAAGCGATTCCGTATTACGGCGAGCGCTCCCAGGCGGCTCGCTATCGGCAGCATATCCCGGAGCGCGCAGCTCTTCGCTCCTTGTTCGTTGCTCTGAACCCAAAATCCGCTCGACTGTATTCGTCTCTGCTCGGCGATGCTGTATGCTGTACCCGGCTCTGCTGTGCTTGGTTCTGCTCTGCTATTCTCCGTAACGCCCAGTTATGCAGCGGCTAAACATTTTCGATTGAGACGAGATTTATGTGTTTTTATTGGTCACATCTTCAAAGCACGTATTATGAAAAAGGTATGATTTCGTCACATTATATATGATTGGTGAATTTTCTATAGTGCCGTTTACTAATATAATCACCTCAAGAGCGCTTTACACTTGTTAATAGCTTTAAAAAAAGCGAGTACACCTTTTTGACGCCATGATTTGAAACCCCGACCTTTGGATTCAGAGCCTAGAAACTTTACTACTCGGCCAGGAACATCGTCTACTTGTCCGTCCGTCTATGTACTGACAAAAAAACTAAGGTTTCAAAAAGGCGATGAAATATTATTTATTCTGTCATTCACATATTCTGTTTTGTTATCACAATAAACCGAAGAAAAACCCTTGCACGATACTTCTTTATATTTCGACATGTTTAGGGACAAGAGAAATTATTCAGTATATCGACATCGTAAACAGTAAACATCCTTAACACGAAAAAACCGTCAGAGACTTCTCCGCAGACCCATTTATCACCGTATCTCGTGACGTATCAAATTAAAAGACGTTTCCAGAGGAAAGTCTCCCTTTTGTCAAGACAATATTTACAGGGAGCTAGTCACAAGATTCATAACCTATCAGAGATATGGCTGAGATAATATTTCGGCCTTTAGCGTCTTCACTGCTTACGGGCTTTATTCAGCCATTGTGAACATCAACCTCCTCTTTGTGACAGTTTAAGATCCCGTCCTCACCATTCGAGCAACTTAATTTCTCCACCCACTATCCCTCGTTCTTCTCGGGACAGGGAAAATGCATGTACCAAAGTAAAGCTGAAGGAAACGCCGTGTGGAGATGCTCGGTTCTTTTTTATTCCTTGGCTTGGCGAAATTTTGTCAAGTCATTATGGCTTGGTCCTTTTGGCGGTCGCGTGACCCAATTATTCTGCCCCCATTCACGGGGTAAGGTTGCAAGGACAATCTGATACTCCCTCTCCTTGCAGCTCCCGCTTTATGAAATCATTAATCTTTAGCATACGATTAGCGAATGTCCTATATGACATTGTTAACATAATAACGGTGAGTGTGTTAAAGTGAACCAATCATAAATCAACGTGCCGATCGAACGATCAATATGGGAATACAGATTGTTGGCAGTCAATTGATTATACACAAACGCAAACTACCCTCATACAAAAATACAATGGAATTTTTATTGATACCGCATAAGGGTTCCAATTGCCTGGAATCGTTAGAACTATTGCAACCTTAATCAGGGGAATGTGGCGAGATTAAAATAAGTAAGAGGATGAAGGAGACGAGGAAGATGAACATTGCAAAGTACTTAAATAACTAAAGTCATTTCTAGCTTAATTTGAAATCTGAATATAGGGCTCTCACCAGGCTGATACTAAGGTCAGGCGGCAACAGTTGAGTCCCTGTTATAAAATAATTTTCATTCACCGTGTATCTCTGTAGGTACGCGCAAGTAGCGACTTGACATTAAGGTGACTTGTATGGATTTTGAAACAGTGGCGAAACTGCTGCCGTAACAAAAGTACCTCGTTCATTTTCTGATGCTTTTCGCTTTTAAAAATATTTCGGTTTTGACCCAATTCAAAAATAAAACGGTCGACTTGTATATGAAAGTTCTAAAGGAACAAGAGTACATTTATTTTTCAAGTGTCACAAAGCTTTACCGTGAATGTCGTTGGACAAAGAATTGAATAAAGTTGGGTGTTTTCCGCTGCAACTTCCAAAACAGAATTATTTCACCTTTACGGAAATTGACAGAGAAATTTTATGTCATAATCAATGTTGTATGCGGGATAACGTGCCCACCAATATGTGGGTATTATTTTAGTTTTCACGGAGTAGGTGCCTTTTATAACGCACAGAAGGGTTGCTAAAAAGCTAAAATAATATATTGGACGTACTAAAGCAATGAGAGTTCGGCTCAGCGCTGGTTGTTTATTAAAAAAAAAAAACAAAAAACAAAATGGAGAAACGCTGTCACAAAGGTGTTGGTACTTGCGGGTAAAAGCTTTTTTCAAATGAAAAAAAACTCTGCTCGAAAGGACTCTCCGACCGTAGAATTTAAAACAAAGGACGTTAGTAGAATCTTAGGGATCCAAGGGTTTACTTGGGAGGATAAGGACGACTCTCTAAAGCAAATAAGTCTATCGTGTGACTTTCTACACTTGTTTTTAAACCATTTTATTACTGCAATCCAATAATTACAGAAAATAAAGCGATTATCGAATATGCAATAAATAAATTTCCATAGCATTTTTATCAGACAGTATTCAAAGAATAAAAGCGTAATTTTTCAGCTATACAAAAACGTTTTTAACGTAATTATTGTGGTGTATAAAAATAAAAGTTAGCGAATAGACGGATTTTTGTTGGTCATGTTAAGAAGTACGACTTTCGGAGCACGGGATCCCAAAGTTTGTCCGTCTTCAGCTTGATCATTTATCTGCCGTAAAATCTTACCCAACTTCCCTCGCAAGCTGACGGGGTTGACAATATTTTGTGCTTAACTGGAAGACTTGATGTTGGTTTGATGTTATAATTTGCCTTGATAGTCGCTATATTATGATGTAGTTTAGGCGGCGTAGCCTTGCCGTGAAGTTAATGAAGCTGTTTATAATTTTAATTGAGATAAATACGCACAACTGACACTGAAAGACACTTGGTATTACCTATGTACTTCATGTTAACGACTTTTCAAAGTGCCACATGACTCAATTATCATCAATTTTCATTAGTCACTGAAGCATTGCTATGCGTATTAATCAATGCCCTGTGTAGTTAATTGGCCAATTTTTCATGAAAGAAATACGTAATATAATATTTATTTTTACAAATATTTCCTTCCTTTACCGGTAGATGAAACTTCCGATTTCCCACATCACAGCTTGAATAATAAATTAATTTCTACTAAAAAAATAAAAATAATCACTTATTGAAGACTATAAACCTCGCTGTAATATATTTTTAATCATAGATAATATTAGCAAATCCCAAATCGAAACACGAAACAGAAAAGAAACAGAAAAATAGATAACGGTAGAAGCTGGGATTCGAATCCAGGTTCGCTACCTCGAACGGGATGGATTGGGGTAGTCGTAGCTCGGTTGGAATAGAGCGCGTGTCCCGGATAGACCGTGAGGTTCTGGGTTCGAATCCCAGTTACTACCGTAACCTTTTTCTTTTCTGTTTTCGGTTTCGTGTTTCGATTTGGGAGCTGTTAATATTATTTTCAATGATTAAAAATACTTTATTTTATCATCAATTCGAGTTCATTGAATTTCGTAGGTACTTTTATAATCCACAGAAGACACCATTCACGAAACAGGTTCCCCAAATGAACAATGGAGGTGCCTACTGAGAACCGTCTGTCAGGGGCAATTAATTTCGATAAGCATTAAAACTATCTAAGGCAGAAGGATCAAGCTATATAATATAACACCCCCTACCGACTAGATTTCTCAGTAAACTTCCAATTAACGTGAAATTGAATTTGGACCACAGCGAAAGTTTAACGTAAAAACGATCAAAATGCCCCTTAAATGTAATTTATCTTCACAATACTCTGTCATTAGAAAATGAAATAATGGGAAAGATGACTTGGCAAAATTTATGTTTCATTACCTTGAAATTATATTAAGTTTATTCAAATATCTCTTTTAGCCCACAATTTGACAGGGATTTTTCGTTATGAAAAGTAAAGCCTTCTATAAAAAGTTTGGCTGAAATTTCGAGTAAACTATTTATCAGACTGGATAGTATTTTTTTATGGATGGTGATTTTCTTGCCCTACAGGCTAGTTATATATATTTGTCCAAATTTTACGTAGTTTTGAGGGTATATTCCGATAAAATTTGTTTCAATTTGAATTCGTGTGGTTTAATTCCAAAACGTGGCGGTGGCAGTCGTTATTCACCGTATGGGAATATTCTCTGGACTTGTCATCGTTTCCAAATGATTTATTGAAGCGCTTAAATTTTCACTTTGCAATTGTTCCAAAATTTACTTTACGTAAAATTTGCATATTTCCCACAAAAATAACGCATGAAACGAGTAATTTTTTTTAACCACTGATTTAGCTCTTTTCCGAAATACAGAAAAATATAAACAATTTCACATATGTAAAAAAAAATTGTATTCAGACAGCGCTCACTTAAGCGGCGATTTTCTACAAATAGAAAAACTTGTGATACCCTTTTAGAGTGCCTTGAATGTGCTATTCACGGACTTTTGAATACGGTTTATTCAAAAGAGACCACAGTCTACCGTAGTGTCAAAATGAATGAAGACGCCTGGATGTTGGTAAACCTAATTAACGGAAATGTACGTAATAAACAGAGTGGAGTTTGTCGCTCTTTCCTCGCTGTTCTTTGTAAAGGTAAAACTAATTAATGATTCAAGTCATCTACCACATGGGACACGAACTATCACAAACATTCCTAAAGTTCAACTTAATATAATTATATATTCGTAAAAAGCATTTAATTTGTGGGTTACCATGATTATAATATAAACGCATATATTTGTTTGAGCTAATTGAATTTTAATACAATAATCGGCCGGTTTCGGAAGTACCGTTTCTTCGTCAGGAGTATATTAAGACTAAGCTGAAATGCAACATAATGATAGACACACATGAATATTTAGGTGTTGGAGTGGGAGCCGACCAAAGGGGAAGGGGTAATTAGGGTGTTTTCTGGAGGGACAAAGCGATTCACTAGAAAAATATCTAAAAGAGGACTATACGATAAATTTACTCGGTTATTCAATATGCTAGAATTGATATTTAGGGATTTTATAATTTCCAGTGCTTCTAAATTGTCTAATTCTTTGCCTTTACTTTTACGGTGAAGGAGTACAAATATTTTTTTTTACCATGTAAATAAAATATTGTTATTTACAATGCAAAGAAATAATTGTAGATATTTTAAATTCTTCTAATGTAGATAGAGATATGATTAATGGCTGTCCCACTTGTTCAATATATGCGTATTCAAAACTATTACCAATATAACAATTGAGTCTATCAACAAAATGAGGGTTTACCAATGGTGTCTCCAACTAGCCCACTGTTGGCAAATGTATTTATAGATAATCCAGAAAATATTTTTTTTTGTCTGCTGAAATTGCTAATACATTATCAAATATCGACTTTTTTTAGAGCAGATGAACTAATTCTTGGACTATATGTGGTCCAGGAGATGAGAAGTTTTATGTAAATTGTTGACATCAGTTTTCTTTCAAATCGGAAAAGATCGTTCTTCTAAATATTATCTTTTTATAATTAACTTTATTGACTATCTACACACGCAAACATGCTGGCGTCAAGAACCCAATCAGAAGAATTTAGAAATTACTTACCGATGTTGGGATGTATACAGACATTTTCTTTATTTTTCTCATTATTTACAATAAAAAGTAAGCATCATATGAATTGTTTCCTGTTTTTTACTGTTTTTTTTGTATTATTATGCCACCTTGTCAAATAGTTTGACACAGGCGAATCATCCCTCATTGCCATTTTAAGTATTACATTTTTGTCTATTTCCGTGTTTTTTACCAATTAAAAATATATGTAAAACGATTTCTGTTGGCTCACAGTCCATAGAGATTGGTATCGTTCAAATTTATTTCCAAATAAATACCATTACGTACTTTTGTTTTTTAAGCTCCATTATAAAACATCAAATATGTCTAAAAGCGTTTAATTAAAAAGCTAAACAAGAATTCATCTTACATAACGAGAAGGAGTATTTTGGGTAGGCACTTAATAATACATTCTTAACTTTCGTATTTTCTTAGAACCCTTACTTAATTCCTCAACTAAAACAACAAAGTTTTGCCTTTAAAACTTTTCTGTTTTTTTTTTTTTTCTACCCTTATAAGGCACCTTTGTCAAAGGATATAGAGCACTTAAGAATCTTTATAGCTACCTCTCAACTATCTACCTACAGGTTTTTTTAAATTAAAATTTCTGCATGAAAAATTTTCCTTTCTGTAAAAACAAGTACATTTGAGCAACTTTTTTGGAAGAGCTAAAAAATATCACATTGTTTAGAAAAATTAATTGCTCCATTTTGGGGGTAAATTAAATATACTCTTGTGTAATTTCCCGTCATATTTCTAATTTTACTTGTTCCATCCAATTTTAGTTTCTTATTCGAAAAATTTACGTCTGTTCGTAATACAATTCACGCGTATGTTGCGCTCTGAAGATGAAAAAATATGTGTAATAACAAAACGAATTTTGTTAAACGCTTGAAAAACTAACTTTCTATATTTTTAATATTATTTCATATTTTTTTAAGAAAAAACAAATCAGAATTCATTTAAAATGAAAACAGCTTTCAGAGAGGGTTTTAATGAATACAATAATAATTTAAATAAAAAATGTTTTTGTTTTAAGCCACTTTATTTTTATACAAATTTATGCATTCAACCGGTTTCGGTTGGACTCAACCTTCTTCAGGAATGTACACATATAAACTGAAATTGTGATAATGTACACATATAACATAACAATACACATATAACATAACAAAAAAAAAAACAATAATTATTAATATATTTAATGTTTCCTATAGAACAGTGAACTCTTGCCCATATGACGAAGGCAATAAAGAAATATAATTGAACAAATCATGAACATTTTTTTTAGAGGAGTCAAAATAACTAGGAAACATGCTTAACAAAGGTAATTTAGAGCTTGCTATTATTTTGTTTACTAAATTAATTTTAGGTGTAATTTTCTTGTTTATTTCTAAAGTTTCTAAGGCACACAATTTAAAACATGTATTACTAATTGAATGTTTGAAGGTATTTTTTTCTTTATTGAAGCTGTGGCCTGTCTCTGATAAGTGATTAGCGAAACAATAACTATTCCGAGTTTGTTAGACGATTTTTTACAAAAGACCTCATACTCACCTACTTAGTAGGTTATGCCAGTACATCAACGATATACACTTTATACTCGTACATACCTAAATATTATACAAAATAAATGTAATTAAAGCAAAACATTAGTAATTCATTTTTCTGAAATGCTAATTGAATATCAACTATCATTTCTGCGGATTATATCACCCCCTCGCCGTGCCATGTTGATATCAATTAAGTTGCAAAGGGCAGGTTTACAGGGGCACTTCATTGTATTGCTTCTTCAAATTAATTGTTTAATGTGTGACAGGATAAACAGAGCAGCTATTCACGAGCGACCGTCATACGCCACTGTTCCCGGACAATAAAGCCAATTAATTGTGACGGTTGCCTGAAAATCGGTACAAATTTTAGCGCTGCCCGAATTGGCAAAGCTCCGCGTGATTCCTGAATAAAATTGCTTTTCGCAAATAAATAAATAAAATAAAAACTATTTTTTTACAAATAGTTTGGGAATTACAATCAGTTACTTGTTTTTTCAATTACTTATTTGAACATTGCTTAAACGAGTATCAATATCAAATAATAAATTGGCAAAAAGTATAATATGGTATAGTAGAATTACAGTAGAATAGTAGTAAAGAGATTCTTGCATGTGTGGTGGTCTACTGTATCGTAGGATTATCCACTATCCGTTTTCGCAAATACATTCAAACGTGCGCTCTTTAAAATGATTTGCTTGTACGTCTGTTATTAAATTCCCCTGCTCGTTGAAAAGCCATTAAGAAATTTACATAACTTTTTTTTATTTTTTAAATCACCCGATATTGGGGTAGATCAAACTCTCGTCACGTTTGATAACTATTAAATCGACGACCAGCGCCACTTTTCAATTATGAAAATTGCACGGTCTCTGTTAAATGCCGAATTTCGGTCTGTTTTAGCTTTTGAACGAATTTCAATCAGCTGATTTACATAATCGTAGAACCGTTGTGATAAATACAATCTAAGGGAATGTTTAAATGCCTAAAAAATAATATGGCGCTGATCGTTGATTTAATGATCATCAAATATGATGTGTACCACCCCAACATAAGGCTCACAGTACAGACGTCCTGCTATGAGAATCGCACTTGACCAGTCCAACTGCTAGTCAAGTGTCACCGGGTTATCGACCTACACAATACACATATTATTGCTCGTAATTCTAATCAGAACCGTATCATACAATGATTATTTTTTATCAAAAATCTAAAATGACAATTTAGCTGACAACGCGTCTGTAAAATACTGCACTAACTTTGAAATCTGAGATTATGTCATACCAGGCCGCAAAGTGATCTCGTAGTAATGGTAACGCATTGAACGATATATCTCCATGTAGGTATACATCTACATGGTTCACCAATATAACACGAATATACTTTCCGCAATGGAGATAGGTTTGGGAAAGACTGTCAACTGTCAGACACCCGATATCCACATTCCCTCTTCGAATTCGAATTTGCAAATAGTCAATTTCCCGGCTTCCCATTTATCAATAAATAACCCCCTTTAAAAAACATAAAAAATCAAATTCCAGCTTACCTGGATTTAATGAACGTAATAAAGTCGCGGGATTTACTCTGCGATGGCAATCATTTCCTTCGCAGCTTTTTTTTTCAATTTTTATTCTTTTTTTAAATCTATTGATATCCCAACATGAAAAAAATTAATACATTTTCCAAACGAATATAACCGTTCCATACGAGTACATTTGTAATGCATCCGTCTGTACTAGATTAAGAAAGGTAAATAAAAAGCTACCGCTATGCAAAATAATAATTTTTTGATTCTTTTTATTTATTTTTTACTTGAACTCAACACAGGAGGTCCCGAGGAAAATAATTTCCCCCAGGGCCTGTGTCGTCTTTGGGGATGCGGTGTGGATGCTATTTTTAAGCAAATGAAGTTCTGGGGAGGAAAAAGGTGTGAGGGGTGGGTAGGAATCTGGGGGTCGGTGCGTCCAGGCGACGGACGTATGAATTCATTCTTTCCACTGTGGTGAAAGGTGATGATGGGTCGAAAGAGTCCGGCTGGAGAGGTCAAAGAGTCTCCCTCAATCGGTCTTTCGCAATCCGGCTCACCACGCAGTTGGTGGGAAGATTCATCCGCCGCCAAGACCTGGAAAAACCTCATGAACCTGGGCACCCCTGCTAAGTCACCAAACGTAGCGAACCACTTGGGGTTGTCTAATGTGTACTCTGTGATACAGTGGTACAGTAACGTTCCATTCTCCTGTACGGTCTTATTATTTCACAACACAAGTATTGGTTATAACTAACTGCAAACAAATCGGGTTCTTCGCTGTCGAAAAATGTAAATTCAAGTTCAGACAATTTAAAAGTGAATTAAAAGGATTTCTTTTTTTAAAATCTAATAAAGTTTTGGTTATCAACCAACATTGAGAAACTCTGTTCTATGTGAAATTTTAGGAACGGGCGGATTCCCCCTTAGACCCACATGGAAGGTGCAGCGCTGACTCGAGATTTGACAAAAATTTGGTTGGAAGGGTTGATAGTGCGAACGATCAGAAAGGGTAAAAATTCTCCCACACTTGCTCCAAAAGAGAAAACCAAAAAGAGATTTTTGATTTGCTGAAAAGTGAGCTGTGAATTGAAATTGATATACAAGTGGTTTCTGGTGATATATGCGAAATTTGATATTACGTTCAGCTCTTCCGAAAATTCTTCTCAAACAATCTACCCACCGACAATGTTTGTTTTCAAATAATACATAAAATAATGTGTTCAAATTTAGTATTGTTTAAAATAAGGAGAATGTCATTTAATTTGAACACTAATTTGAATGAATGCCATTTCCTAGGTTTGTAAACACGAAACAAGATTCAATTTATTTTCGAGTAATTTCAGCAACGAAATTAAATTACAATATACACATTCCACCCACAAAAGGGACCAAAGATTATTCAGAAATAATATTCACCAGAAATTCAAAGAAAATAAACTTATTATCACGTATTGAAGTATGTACGTCGGTGTACGGTGTACGCTTCTTTTCACTTTATAATTGAGTTTGGATTTGACTCCTGTCAAACACATTGTTTTTTAGCTGTACTTTTTTAAGCTTCGGTTGAGTGACTATAATACAATGAAAAATGGTCTACATCAAAGCGAACATCGCTACAGTGTGTATATACTAATGGATTGATTTATTCATCGGTGAAACACACGTGTATCGATTGATCGTGCGATTTTCTTCACTCAATATTTTAGACCAGTGATGCACAAACCGCGGCCCGCGAGCCCATATCATGCGGCATGTTTGGATAAATGAAAATTATCAGAAGTTATTTATTAGTTTGACCTTGGGTCTATACAAAATTTCTACGTCGCTTTCTATATGCTCGCAATAATTTATATTTTGAATGAGCTCCATTTTACAGGGGTACACAACGTCGTTTTTGAAACACTCACGAAAGTGAGTTTTAAAATTTCTTATTTAATACCAAACGATCGGATTCTGGCTACAATCATCAAATTTTTTACGATTTTCAACATGTTATACAAAATACGAAAAGGTATCGCGACGAACTTTACTGTCTTCTTTATTTTGAATCAGCCGTATAAGTTAAATGTTTTTAAACTTTAAAAAAAATTTTGATTGAAAAAAATCGACAGCATTTTTTGTTTTAACCTTGGAGAAGGATAAAATTCAGCCGTAGCGGTTTTTTCTCCGTTCTCTGATTTTATTAAATAGTTTTTGTTTCACAAAATACAAAAAAGAAACCCAACCAAATTTTATTTGGAAATCCTGATTATAAATAATTTTTTAAAATTAATTTTTGATAAGTTATCATGAAATGCGATAGTTTTCGTAGGTACCTAGTTATTTTTTTGGTTTATAATAGGTATGCACCAACTGTCTCGAGACAGTTGGGACGTTTGTTCTGTATTCAAATTTCATATTTTTTTTAATATACACGACTGGCGACGCCACCGACTACAAAGCTAACCATGACAAGCCATATGTACCCCACTCCTTGCGGCCTGCGAACACCTTGAAATGTGATTAAAAAGGTTGCATATCACTGTTATAGACAATTAAAAAACCAAATTTATGAAAAAAGAATCGTGCAATCATTTATGTAGGAAGGTACTGTAAAAACATAACTATGAAACTTTGTTGAGGTCACGAAAAATCATTAATTAAATATACCATAAAAATGCCACCAAAGGAAAATAATTTTCTTTAAATTTTTGAAAATATGAAAATCTAATAACTGGTTTAAAAGAAAACCGTTGCTTAAGTTATTTTTTTTATTTTTATTTTTTTTTTTTATTTATTTATTGACTTAGTTCATATTACATGTGTATAAATTAATATGTACATGATTACATTTCATTGTTTATATAATTATCGTTTTACAGTTAGCATAACAATTGTTTTTAAATACATTCATTCTTCAGTATTCCAGGCATCTCATCAAACATTTTCAGTCCTCTATATATTAAGCGGTTTTGCGATTCTCTTTTTCTCATATGCGGTAATCTAATTCTATTATATAATTTTTTTACCTTTTTACTTTTTTCTTTTACATTTTTCGTTTTTTTCTCATTTGCGTACGAAATACCCCTGTAAAATAACACAAAAGTGCTTCAAACAACGCGTAATTTAATATTTATATATTTCGCTTTGTAATAAAGACAAGTTTGTTCACCAAGGGGTTGAAAGGCAAAATAAAATAAAATGTTTAATGTCTCTAACAAAGACAAAGGGTTGAAACTTGAAACACTAAACGCTTAATCGTTCCCGGCTTCGCATATACTCGTATGTACAATGTAGGTATTCACTCATGTAGGCGTATGTTGGTATGTAGGAATGTAGGTATATCTCGCATGTGGAGAAGGTACCAGATGTAGATTACATACAGTTGGATCCAGGACGGCGATTAAAGGGGAGTTCTGCGTGATGTTGATTGCTACCGGATTTCCGCCTTGTTTTGCGGTGATCAGATCAGAGAAAAACAAAACCAAATCAAAAATTAAAAAATAACGGATTTCATTTATTTGGACGCCACAAAAGGGAGAAAAGATGAAAAAACGAATTAAACTATGCGGTTTTAACAAACGATTATATTAATTAAATTAAATTACAGCTTTTAAAAACGCATTGTTTTGATCGAGTCCCGAAATGTAAAAAAATAACGAAATTGTCACGTTGACCTGTCCACATGTAAAGCAAAAATCGCTTTGTTTGTCTAAAGCTGCGGGATCCAAGATTTATAGATTATTTCAACTATTTTTAATTCACATATGTCAAAAAATAAGTTAATGCTGCAATGTATATTGTATATCATCATAATTAAATCTTGAGCCACGCAGGGTACTAGGGCTCGTTATTAAATATGTATGTAGCTATGACTAGGTACTGTGTTTAGCAATACAAGCTTAAATTGCTGAAGCCTTGATCACACGGAGACGTTTTTGACGCTGCTATTTGCATAGTAGTGTTGAAATCGCTTCAAATGATAAGGTATTCGCTGAGTTACTCGCAGCGAATACTACTCTTCAAATAGCAGCGACGAAATCGTCTCGTGTAACTGAGTGTTTGATAAATACCGCTTAAAGCTAACATTTCAGCTATAAATAAAGAAACCCTATTAAACGATATTACATACTGGGGACACCTGTGAATAAAACGGAACATTATCAACGTTTATCGACACGAAACCAATTCAATGAGCGAATCAATTATGCCGGGGCTAGGTTAGGATGCAACGCTGTCAGTGTTTGGAACCGCGACGCCTGCGACGCCCGCAATGCCCGCGCCGAGTCTGCGTCATGTCTGTAACCGGGGACATTAGGGGAGCGCCGTGACATATTATTCATACGCCTCTCAATCTGGCGCCGCGACGCTGACATATTTATTTATTTGATGTTTGCTCTCGACAAACAATGTAAAAGGTTGGCGATAATGCCATATCGCTATTTTTTTACATTTGATACGTCGGCACCGAGGTGGTAATAGGGTATAGATGTTGTTTTTATCATTGTTCAAGTTTTACAAAACATATTCCATAAAATATTTTATTTTATATGGAAACAGATACGAAAATATGTATATACATATATTGTAACATCTGAACACTTTAAAAAGGCGAATATGGCAAGAAAAAGTTTTTCTGAAAATAAAACAATAACTTTGTTTATAACCACGAGAATTTTATTTAATTTTATTACGACCGACCGGTTTCGCTTAACATAAGCATCTTCAGGGTACAAAAATTAAACTGTTTAACTGTTAAACCAGTTTAATTTTTGTACCCTGAAGATGCTTATGTTAAGCGAAACCGGTCGGTCGTAATAAAATTAAATAAAATTCTCGTGGTTATAAACAAAGTTATTGTTTTATTTTCATTAAATATGTCTAACCACAAAGTGACTGCTTTCTATCAAAAAAAAAAAAAGTTTTTCTCAGAATTCATTTCTAAAAACTAATACGCTATTCAGATTAAAAACAAAGGGATGTTTTAGGATTAAAAGTGTGCTACTTTAGAAGTAAAATACTTACGCGTACCTTTCAAAATGTTTACGGATAATGAATGGTTTAAAAAAAAATTTCGTCTCATGTAACATTTTGTCAAAGGGAGATATTACCGATTGTCAACTAAGCACCCACATATGCCTGGCTCTACAAGTAGGCATAAACACGGAAATTTTTTTTTTCATCGAATGTATTGTTGTTCACGCGTGCGTTATAAATTTAAAAGCGAGCGTGTAATGACAAAAAAAATATTGCAAATTTCATTTGACTCCCAACTCCACGAGTGAATGGCGATTACGCCGACGACAACAAGCTCACAGCATCTCAACCACCATAGAGGAGTGCCGAGCTGCCTAGAGGGAGGGAGACGAACGTGCGCAGTCAGCTTTATTAAACTCCCCCCCATACCCGCGCTCCATCCCACAATCACCCCTATTTCTCAAGTTAAAAGCTTCAGTACTCACAAATCTAAGCAAATGTAATATAGGCCCGCTTTGACATAAATCCACTCAGAGATTCGTCAAAAGTTGTTAGGCATACAAGAGGTCGAAATGAATCAACGATTTAAGTATTCGGTAAACCCAAAATCCTTTAACGGCCACGTAACGTCTCAATATAACTTTTGATGAACCCACTTTTTGGGGTCGGACGCAACTATTATTATGTTACTAAAAAAAGGTAAGAGGAACGCGAATATCGTGATATTTAAATGTTGAACTTGGAATACATATTCCATATGAGCCTCATAACATACTCGGGCCGTTCAATGACAAAAGATAGTGGATATCACGGGGCTTATGTTTGGTGAGTTTTGTGGTGAAAAAATAATCCCTTTCGCCAGGCAACGGGAAAGAGTTCCTCCTTTCGACGTATCAAATGTTTTTATAGAAATATCCATGTGGCAATATATATGAAAGAAGTATTGGTAATATTTCTGTTCAGACAGGTGGCAGTTATGAATGTCTAGGAAATAAAACTGACTCTCATAAATTCACATATATCCAATCCGATCCAATAAAAGTCATTATTTATTGGTTTGTGGAGTGCTATCTAAAAAAGGGAAAACATTAATCTACTCTCCACCTCTGGCAAAATAAAGACCACAACTCTAAGTAAATTGCTTATTATTTCTTGATCCCTTCTAGTAAAACCAATTTGAAATAAAGATTTAATGGAACGGATTAAATTCGTCAATCATGTTTTCTGAGGAAAGCATGTTTTTACGCGGCCGAACTACGTTAGGAAATTTACTAACTCGGCAAATCCGATTCATATAAGTTAATTCTGTTGTTCTGAGCTTTTAACGAGGTTTCTAAAAAGGGGAAACAGGTTTTTAAGATAAGTTTAAATTACTTTCTTCATAATCTTTAATATTCTTTTTTTTTTTATTTCAATTTTTTTATTATTTGATACCTACAATAACCTATTTTTTCACATTATTTGATAATATGATAATAAATAATAAATAGTTACACCCGATAGAGGTTGTGACTTTATAGTTTTATGAAGAAATGAATCAAACTAATTCACTTACGTATAGATCCAAGGATTACCATTTCAGTACAATTTGTTGTATTCTAATTTTCAATCTCGACTTAGTAAAGACAATTGAGTAGGAAATTGAACAGTTTTAATTTACAGTCTGTGTGTTTTTGTTGCTTTGTTCACTCTCCTGAGGTTCCTGAACTCATTACAATTCAACTACCTGTTTTCTGAATCAGAACCAAGCGATTATTAGCATTGTTACAATATTGCCACCAATTCCCACATGTATTCATTAGGACGCATATTCCATAGCCTAAGGTAATTGTGTCACAATTTGCAATATTCCGCATACAAATATGTAAGCGTATATATTAATGCAATATGTTAACCACTACAAAACATCTCGGAATTTCATCACCCAAGGAAATACCTAAATGACTATAGGAAAATGCTATTTTTCAATTTTATTAAATACGTTTTTTTAAGCTACGTGTAAATGTATTTTTAGTATAAGGCAGATTTTTCATTACTATGAGACCTCATATCTGCGTTTACTATGATCTTGCGTTTTACAAATTTAACGCATCAAATAAAAACAAACAAAAGATCTCCGAGAAGTGCGCAAATATAGATAACTTATTGGACAAAGGTAAGTTTGTGATTTGTGGAATAGTTTTTACATAAATAGTTTTATCTTCAGCCGTGCAGCGAGAAAATCGTCCAAACTTTATTCAAATATCATGGATTTTTTAAAGAAAGCCTTCCAAAATCTTCCTTACATTCTCAGTCGATAAATTTTTACCGCCCGGTGAATGTCTCCAAATGTACAAATCTCGCGTAGGGATTGACCGCCGCCTCTACGAGTCTGTAGCCGTTGCCTCTTTCCGTAAAGGTCACTCGAAGTACTATCATTCCTATTCAAATGGTGGGTCATGCAATTTGTACCTTGGGTTCTTTGCAGAAACTTCGCATTCGAGCGGAATAGCTGAGCTTCTCTTTCTCTGGGCCTGAACTGGGGGCTTCTCGACTAGATAGAATATTTTTGGTTGTATGACACTAAAATAATGAAGGGTATGTTCTGTTTTGAGGAAATGATGATTTATAACTTTATTTTCATTTCATCATTACGGTTTTTTTTATCGACTCATTTCATCGTTTATGCAGGGGTAGGCAGAGAAGATCGAATGCCGTACAATTTTGACTGACACTCCTTTAAATAAATGTGTTTTTTAACTGAAGACAAGAAGCTTAAGGTGTGTTTGGAAATGCTGTGCAGATGCTATTTTTAAGAAAAATGAGGAGTGAACCAGAGTTTTAAAGATATTCAGGTTTAAAGAAGAAGGACAATCATTCCATAGTTGAGCGGAGTTCAACATTGGGAATGCATTTGGAGTGTCTCCCGGCTTGCACTATTACTGAACTAATTAGTAATGATATATCTTGAGATATCTTTCTATTGAAATACTGGTTGAAAAACACAGCAATCTCTCCTAACGTCATATTTAATTAATGCAAATCCGATTCAAGCTTCTTACATTCCCTATTCACCCCTTCGGTTAATCAACGAATAGGTCCGACACAAGTGTTTGCATCACTGATGTCACGTCTTCCTTGGGTCACACAATCGCCAAAAACATTTTAGAAATCGAACGATGAAATTCTACCTTATACATGATAAATAAAAACCTGAAAAAAATCACGTTATTATAACTGCGCTAAAATTTCATGGTATAAATTGTTGTCCGTGAAGATAAAAATATAAATAAAAAATATAAAAATGAAGACTGAGCGGTATCTCTATTGAGCTTAGTCATCAAAAACAGTACTGATCGTCAAATATTCTTGTCCCATAAAATACACTATCCCCTAAGAAAGATCATATGTTCATCGTCCATCCCGGCCTCAATAAGTCCACCCTATTGTTGCGCAGGATGCATAAACCTAGATTCAAAACGGGAGAGACAAATATTGATGCATTCGTCTTAGGAATATAAACGTACGGTGAAAAATGGCACAGTGAAAAAGATTTCGTGTCAATAAAGCCAACGTAGTTGTTCGCATTTTTATTTATTTGTCTAGCTCATTTATAGTTGAAAGCTTTCGAAAATATTGGTATCTTTTCCGCGATAAAACATTTCAAAAGAAACCTTTGAATTTGACGCAAAGTGCACCGCAACGTTTAGATTATATACACCTTCAGTAATTAATATTTTAATCAAAAGAATAAATAACTTAGTTTACATCACTTTATTTATATACAATCAACATGTTTCATGAACAATGTTCACATCATCAGGATTAGTTGTATACAACTAATCCTGATGTTGTGAACATTGTTCATGAAACATGTTGATTGTATATAAATAAAGTGATGTTGTATACAACTAATCCTGATGATGTGAACATTGTTCATGAAACATGTTGATTGTATATAAATAAAGTGATGTAAACTAAGTTATTTATTCTTTTGATTGAAATAATGACATCACAAAGTGAAACCCTTACAGAAGAAATTTTCTTCAAAAAATTAATATTTCTTTACTGGTTGTTTGGTTATAAATATCCATCTTAAAAGGATAAGCACGACAAAGGATCCAATGGTAAAATGAATCAATTAACTTTATATTCACCACTTTATTAATATACTCTTACACTGATATCCACATGTTTCGAAAGCGATGCTTTCTTATTCGGGAATATATAGAATACTAAAAATAATAATGTCAAGTATTGAATAATACATATGTTGAATCAAATTTTATAAATAATCAAATATAAAAAAAATATATATAGCTATCTCTTGAGTTTATTTTCAAATTATTATTAATAAGAAGATAATATCTTTTAAAATTTCTGTTTAAAATGTTGATATTTTTTAAAATATTGATGTTTTTATAATATTGATATTTTTATAATATTTATATTTTTATAATTTTGATATTTTTTGTGACATTGACATTTTAATAATATTATTTAAATCGGTGTTATAAAATTGGACTCTATTATCTCAATAACAAAACTGTAATGCTTTTTCCATTATTTTTTCTTTTTAATTTTTTTTTCAACCTACGTACATTGATCACAACATGCATGCGCCTAAATATAATAATTTTGCCCTACATTTGTATGATGATTGTAATTTATTGTTGTATTATATTATATTGTTGAAATAAACTCCTGCTGACAAGCTACTTGCAGTGGCTTGGCGGGTATAAGTTCCCACTGTATATAATTAATATTATACAGTAAAATAAATAAAATATAAATATATATAAATTTCCTATTTAACATTTTTTTGTTATCATTTTTCATTAATTACTTATCTACTTTAATCAACTTTTGTTTATGTTTATAATTTGTCTATTCTTACATTATTGTGTTCTATCTTTATCATTTGTCTATACTTGACATTATAATTTTTAGTATTCTATATATTCCTGAAGAAGAAAGCATCGCTTCTGAAGCATACAGATATCTGTGTATATTAATAAATTGGTGAATACCAAGTATTTTTTTAATTCAATTATTAATAATGATGCCACAAAGTGAATACCAATCTTTTGAAGAAATTGTAAAATTAATCGTTCTACACTTTAAAAATGATAATGATTGCATCATCAATTTTCTATCTTGACATTCGTTCTCAGGTGATTCCTTCTCGGTAAATAGGATAATATTATATTCACTTCGGAATTTTGTGATGTAATCAATTTCATTAAATTACCGTATAACGTCATCATACTCTTAGAGAAAACCTTAAAGCGGTGTTTTCAAACCCATACTCGTGCAACATAAAGTAATGGACAAAATCATTATTTCACTACGGAGGCAGTCAAATCATGGAAACAGTTTGCCAAAGGGAAACAAATTCTAAGAATTATCGTTATGGGATGTTTCCACGTTTAAAACATTTCATTCATTTCGGAATTCTATTATTTTACCAGAATGTTTCCCTGGAATTACCTCAGAATACTGAAACCAATATTGTACTGTTTTGGACAATTTTCACTTATCAGAAAAAATTCATTTATTTTTACCCGAGACTTTATTCCAAATTCTCCCCTTAAAGCCACCAATAAAACTGACTTGTAATCATTAAATAAAATAATATTTATCTTCATTAATTATTCGAGATAAATGGAATTGCACAATAATTCGTTTAGCAGAATAGTCCTCAGGCCCGAGGCCGGGGCAGGGCTTGGTAATCGTGCTCCACTAAGTTGCAGAGCCGCCCTGAGGCCTTATCGGTCCCCGGACACACTTATTCCGCAATGATAATCCCACGGGCTTTGGGGCCGAGTAATTACAACTTATAATTTAAAGTTAATTCCTTTGATTGCAATACAACTTCCAGTTAACGCGAGATTTCACTCGTCAGGGGTGTTAGAATGGGACTGAAACCACAAGCATTACTCCAAAGCCTTAGTCAATTTTGTCGCAACGATTAGTTTTGTTTATTATTTCATGTCTAAAATGATTTATTTTGAAATTTGTTTTCTAAACCTATACATTTTTATTATTTTTCAAAGAAAATGTTTATAATACCAAATAACATATATTTTTTTTACAATCAATTAATTAAAAATTACTTCTTAATCACCACTTTATTAATATTTACATATCAACATGCTTCGAAAGCGAATCTTTAACATTTGTCTATATAATATAATATATTTTATCATTTGTTTATATAATATAATATCTTTTATTATTTGTCTGTACTTGACATTATTATTTTTTAGTATTCTGTATATTCCTGATGAGGAAAGCTTCGCTTTCGGACCGTGTTAACATGTATAGGGTGGTGATTACAGAGTAATTTTTCATTAATTTATTAATAATGACGCCACAAAGTGAATACCAATCGTTTGACGAAATTATATATATAATTATTTTTTTCATGTATTTATGGTCAATGTGGTTGCCATTTAAAAAAATAATACCCACATACACAATATTACATGGAAGGCAGAAATGAAGTACGTTTGATAATACATTATTGAAAAGGAACAAATAAAATATCTAAGAGAAGAGAAATACACATTCTTAAATAGGTGTTAAATGAATAATTAATATAATTTTAATATTTAATCAATGTAGAAAATAATATTAACATAACGGAAATGAAACATGAAAACGGAAAAAAACAATAGAAAGTAAAAGATTTCAGACGCATCTGGGACTCGAACCCAGGACCTCTTCCTATCCCGGGCAACCGCTTAACCAACTTAGCTAATGAGACCAGTTCAATTTATGTCATCTTCATCGATATCATATCTCAAATTCAAGATTTTTAAATATTATTCTGCATTTTAATTTTTTATTTTCATTTAGGTCACATTAATATTATTTTCTACAATGATTTAATATTAAAATGAGGTTTTTAAATCTCATTAAAAATAATTAATAATTAAAAATTGTAATAATTATAATTTAGTATTCATATATTCCTGATGATGACAGCATTGCTGTCGAAGCACGTAGATGTTTAGGTATATTTATTAAGTGGTGTAAAAATGAATATTTTTTAATTCATTAATGGAACTAATAAAAAAATATTTAATCATTGTACAAAATAATATTAACATAATCCAAATGAAATATGAAAACGGAAAAAAAGGCAGAAAATAAAAAGATTTCAGCCGCATCTGAAACTCGAACCCAGGTCCTCTGCCTATCCGGGGCAACCGCTTAACCAACTTAGCTAATGAGATCAGTTCAATTTATGCCATCTTCATCGATATCATATCTCAAATTCATGATTAATAATATTACTATAAATATTACTTTCTACAATGATCAAATATTAAAATGAGGTTTTTAAATCTCAATAAAAATAATTCGTAATTAAAAATTGAAAAGGTATTTTTTTTACACCACTGTTTAATATGTAAATATAAATATATTTTGGAAGCGAAGCTTCCCTTATCAGGATAAATGAATATATTCCCAAACATATTGATATTTATGTACTAAGCAGTGGTGCAAATTTTAGAAACATAAACATTATAGATTTGAACCGATCGAGTTGGTTTCTCCTTAGAAAATACGAGTACATTTTAGAAGAGATAAGTTGAAGACGTGGGTATTGGAGGTGAGCATAGACATTTATTAGTGTTCTAATACGTAGCAATTTGGTAGTTTATCCACTTAGTCGAATATACATGTAATTTTAATCATAGTTGACAAATCAAGACAGTGAATTTTTTAGTTAAAAAATGCTCCCACGATCATAATTCGTGATGTGGAAAGAAAAACTAAAAAAAAATGAAGTAGGTTATTATGAGTTCAATTGGCATGCAGTTGCAGATCTTTCTTAAGAATTCACTGCAAGGTGCTTCTCGAAATATCCAATAAGTGTGAATCACTAAAAGTGTCTCACATTATGGCAATATCGTGGGAAAGCTGACAGGTATGAAAAGGTACGGGCGATTTGTTATCCACATGGATCCGATTTCCTCGAAATTCTTAATTACTTTTTGAGCTTACAGCTTAAAGTATTTAGTCTACAAAACACATATTAATTTGGCGCATTTATCCAAACACTCCACAAACTTCATTTCGCGTAACTTTCCCTATATTTTTAATGAGTAATGAGTTTTCACAATAATAACGCGATGTTACTTCGCGACGCGTTTCATCGGTACTAATTGCAACAATGGAAGGTGATAGGTGTGAAATTTTTAGTGCCGTTGACGGACAAAGGAGCGCAATTTAAATAATAACTTTATGGGACAACCTTTAATTGTGAAAAGTATCTGCATATTAATGCATCTTTTACGCATCTCTTTTTTTTATATGAATACCGCACAAGAGTCCCAACTACTCCCAACCGTCTGGAGCCAGTGATACTATGGCATTACCAATTGGGGAATGTTGAGAGGCTGAAGGTATTGGGTAGGGGAAGGATAAGGGAAGAGAGAGGTCGGGAAATACCTGGCTATTCAGATATGATCACCAAACACGGCTAAAAGCCATTTCGAGCAACGTTTCTTTGACTTAGACATATTTTTAGTATTAAGATTTTATGCCAGCACGACACTTTTTTTTTATAATCGTCAATTGTTTAATATGAATTTTGAGAAGTTTAAATCAATATTAACGATTTTCTTCTTGTTATTGACATTGTTATTGTTATCTATATCCATTGACTTTCGAAATAAAATCGTAATTTTAAGTAATGAAAAACAGTTTTGTAAAAATATTTTTTTAAATAGCTGATCTGTACCTGGCCTTGCTCGGGTACAATAATTGATTTGACAGCGAAAGTAACTATCTCCAAATAAAGAAACATGCGTTTGAATATTTAATTTCATTCCAAACGTTTTTTTTTTCAAAATATATTTAAATCATAAAGTTCTTAAGTAGGTACCTACTCGTGTTTTCCATTTTGATAATATTCTATACAAAAAAACCTTATTTTTTTATAATGCAATCTGTGGCTAACCGGAGTATTATATCTATGGGTTAACCTACATAAAACATGGCGGGTTCAATGTTTTTAATACTAATTTTAAAATGTTATAGCAACAGTTTTACATATTGGATTTCATTAAAACTACTTTTTAACTTTGCTATTTTCAGCTAAACCGGTCAAGTAATTTTTGAGAAAATCGAGGACAAACAAAGAAAAAAACTTACATTGATTTTTTTATAAATATATAAATGAACTAAATTGGATTGCAATGCGACAAGCGACACAGAAACCATTATAGTGCATAAATTTTTTAACATGTACCTATTTACAGAGTTTAGCATCAACTACTCTCCAATCCTTCTCCTTATTTGATCTTAATAGACATATCATTTTAACTCATAAAACCCGTTTACGACTGAGGTCGTAGCAACGTCTACGCCAAGCAATGACGAACGCGGCAAGTTAGGTACTAATAAATCTTGTTTTAAATAGGTCGGTGGGTAAATACATCGAAGAGGAAATTAAAGTTTATATAAAAGCCGTGTGGAGATGTGTGCAGATGTGACCCCCTTAACCCTTGCTTGATTATAAACACACACGAGGGATATTTTCGAGGAAGAGACGCGACCTCTCAACTCTGTCGAGAATTTATGGCGGGGCGCCCGCGCCGGGTCGCGTGGCGTTCTACGGCGGTGTCAACTCGTTCCCCTATACACTTCTATTTGTAGTAGGCGCCTTCTATTCTCCCAGGTACATTTCTAGTGGGTTGTTGCAAAAATATGCGATAGTTTTAATGGTTATCATTTGACATGCGTTAAAAATTCGATTTACGTGTTTCAGATTACTCAAGAGTTGACAGATGGGACTCATAGCTTAGCATTGTATAGCAGATATTTTTTATTTATTTTGTAACTACAAAATATTATTACTATGAGATTACCAAGCTACTGACTTTGTCTTTGAAATATGTTTTTCACATTCAAATGTTTTCACATGTTCGCGTTTGACGGTTCGTTTTAAAAAAAACAAGGAAAAACATCATAATTAATTTCTTAACGTTTTTGCAATTTTATAATTTTGATCTGTGGATTCGATTTTGTTTTTTATTTATCGAACATATAATATATTATTATTTAGATACAAATAATTGTGAAATCCAATAAAAAATGAGTCATCTTTGCGTTGCCATTTAAAATCTTTTAAACTATCGCAGTGCCCCCAATTTTTGTCTACTTTTAAATGTCAAACTGTAACTCATGTACAACTGCTGTTAACTTTACGTTATTTTATGTTCGCACTTGATAGCTTTGAAACTAAAGTAACAAGTTGTTAAATTTCATTAAAATCAAATTAAAAAAAACTGTTAACAGCTGTTCATGTCGGCAACATGAGTATCAGTTATTTTCTGGACCTTCTGTAAAACCGAGTGAAGATGTTTCTATAACGAGTTGCCAGAATTCGTATTCCATTCATTAATCTGAAACTCTTCTCAAGCAGGAGGCTTATTCTGGTTCTTTTTAAGGAAAATTCCTTATCCTTTTCTTCTTTAAAGACTTCTTGCGTAACAGCGGTTCCGGTTCTCGCACATGAAAGCTGTCAGCTGTCATTCAGCGAATGATTTCAATATTTGCGTAGTTTTGATAAGAGATAAACTCAATATTAAATATGTTACCAATATAACAAACAATGTTAATTATAAGTTAAAAATGTTAATTATGAATTAACAATGTTAATTATAAGTTAAAAATGTTAATTATAAGTTAACAATGTTAATTATAAGTTAACAGTGTTAATTATAAGTCAACAATGTTAATTATAAGTCAACAATGTTAATTATAAGTTAACAACGTTAATTATAAGTTGACAACGTTAATTATAAGTTAATAATGTTAATTATAAGTCAACAATGTTAATTATTAAAATAATTAAAAATATAACAAATAATGTTATTTATAAATTAACAATATAACAAATAATGTTAATTATAATTTAACAATGTAACAGGTAATAACATTGCACAATGGCAGGCGGGGGTGTAGATATACCATCATAGATATACCACGGCGGCAAATATCACTTTTAGAAGTAGTGACAGAATAAAAAAAAAATAATAATAACAAAGCATTTATATAGCGCAGTTTTGTGTTATTTCACTTCAAGTGCACTTTACTATAAATAAACTTGAAAAAAAAATGATTAAATAACTCCATTCAGTGGTATTCCTACAGTGCTACTTTTACATTCTATTTATACATTATTCAATTCAATTTAAAAAGGTAAATATTATCTATTAAGGTATTTACCCTTTTACAAAAGGTATTTCTTCGTTAAAGGAAATGTCTTATGCTATTTAAAAATAAAATAAAAATTGATTGAAAGGCATTATACCATAATGTAAATGTTTTTTAAAATTTGGTTAAAATTTGTGTCACTTGAAGATATTTTGTCAATTTGTGTTTATCTTATCATTCTGTTCAGGATTTTTATACTATGTTTCTCCGGAATTCCCCAGTTAAGTAAGAAGTCTTGAAGCCTAAGGAAAAGGGTAAGGAATTTTCTTTAAAAACAACCAAAATAAGATCATCACAATTTCACCCAATCGGGTGATGCTTTATTCCAGTCAGGTAAACACTTGCCGGGTGCATGAAAAACGATATTTGGCTTTCACAATCTATAACAAACATGTATATAACCATAACATAAACGTATGCAATTGTTTAAAACCACTTCAATTTAATATGTCGATCGACTGGTTTCGGAAGTACCCTTCCATCGACAGGACTACATTAAAACTCACCTGATGTGTATAACCTTTAAACTGCTCTAAACAACCCTTATTAAAAAAACGTGTATTACGCATCTTATGTAGGTACCCACAATCAAAACATGTTTCCAAGTCGCTTTTAATAACTGTTTTAATTATTGTTATCACTCATCAATGTTTTTCCTGTTCAGCATTACAGGTTAGCAATTTTTGTCAGGTTTTTTTTTTACACCTTTGCATATAGAGCAGCCTTTCTTTTATTAAAGACGCTTTATTTTACTCCCAATTTTCCCCAATCTCAGCAATCACTTTTAATTATTTTTAAGACCGAGAACAACGACTTCCCTTTTCAGAAAATTGTGATGTTTGCTTTTGTTGTCAGTTTTATGAATATTTAACGAAGCGCTCATTTCGTGGATTTTTATAAAAATGTTAATTTTATTATTCTAAACACTTTTTTTAGAATAAAACGTACAATTTTTTTAAACTAAGGCAACAAACTATCTAAGGATACATTTTCATTAAAATTTTCACCGCAATAATACAGAATCAATAAAGAAAATTTATATCGAATATCCTATATTCTCTCCGGAATAACTAAGTAACTACTAACAAAAACAATAAAGTTAAACAAAGATAATATTTTTTTAATCAATAATACACGTGCACATGTTGTGCAAACTAACTGCGATTATTATGATTTTATTTTATTTTTTTAATGGAAAATTACTATTCCAATTATAAACTTTACTCTGTTGGCAGTAAATGAAATAAGTAAAATATGACAATATAAGCGAATTTTTCAGTTACATTAATTATTTTAAGGGCGGTGGGGGTGGAGGGGTAAATTGAATTAGGATAAAGGGACGATGAGTGGTGACAGGAGTAGATCGGAACGTAGTTTCAGTGAGCTAGTTTGAGTGGGGTTGTGTTAAGAATTTTCCTTTTATGTCCCATAGGGTGGAGTTAAAAATGTAAACGTGGTAATAATGTAAGTTAATGAATTTGTGGTTCTGTTGAAAAGGGAGTTCTATTTAGAGTTGTTCTTGCAATAGGAAAGTATAATGTTATAATCTGATGTTATGAAACGAAAGTATAATGTTATAATCTGATGTTATAGTTTGGAATATGAAATGAAATGCGTTGATGAAGATTATTTCTTCGATAAGTTAATATCTGTACGCAAGCGATGCAAATCTCGCAGCTTCTTACAGTCCTCAATTGAATTTATAGATGAACATATTTTCATATCGTCTGCATGCAGGATGGTTTGTGAGTTGAAAAGCAGTTGTCAGCATCATTGATATAAATAACGTTAAATAACAAGGGTCCCAACAAGCTGCCTCGAGGAGCTTTAGATGTGCCAGCAATAGTATTCAATTTAAAACAAGAAGTCACTACTATTTGACTACGGATAGAGATATAATTATTAAGATTGCCGTGAATCTTACTTTATAAACTTTTCAAAAGGTCAATGATCAACCTTATCGAACGCTTTTATAGTCGGTATAGATAGTGTCCACTTGTATTTTTTTAGATGAGTTATTCTGGAGTTAAAAGTAAAAAGGGGGTTATAGATTTACCACTAACGGAGCCACATTTATTCATGTTCAAGCTAGGCTAAAGAATAGTACACAGTTGATCATAGATTATTTAAAAAAAATCTAAATAAGTAATTAATTTTTTTTGTGTTTAATTTGTAGAAATCCATTTAATTTTTAAAAAAATTGAATTTAAATCATATTTAATAATGTTATTATTAAGTTATGCAAGTATTTTTAGTTGTTATTATTGTGACAGCTGTTTAGGCGTTTAAGGCCATTTTCAAACAGTGTGTAAATGGTCTTAAGCGCCGAAACAGCTGTCATAATAATAACAACTAAAAATACTTACAGATTTTTATAACATTATTAAATTTGATTTACATTAAATTAAAACAAAAAAAAATAAATAAGTAACTTTAAGAGATTGACCATTTTTATTTTTTTATCATTCTTGAAGATGGGAGATACATATACGGATTTCCAAATAAGACGGACGGTGAACTCGGTTAGAGAACGATTGCGAATTAACGGAAGAGGTTAGACAAGGTTTTCTCGCATATTGTTTAATGAGGATTGAGAGTATTTCATCAGGACCGACATCTTTGTGAATATTGATTTTTTTTAAAACAAGTTCACATCTATCCTTAATACTGTTTATATTACACGTATGGTTCCAAAGGTCAATGGTACCAATAATGGGTAAATCGGTGAGGTTACTGAAAACCTGCCTGAAATATTCGGAAAATAGTTCTGCAATATCTGTTCCATTTTTGTCTTTCAGCTCTCCTTAATAACACTTTGGGTATTTTGTTAGGAGATTTGACGTGCCTTCAGATGTTTTTAAGGTTTAATTTTATTTTCATTTTTAATATGGTATTATGTTCGATATTGCTTAAGTAATGAGTTTTGATGATGGTAGCAGGAGACATTCAAATATTGTTGGGTAATTCCTAATCTGATAATGTGAGACATTTCTTTAACGGGGGAATACGCGTTATGAGAATTACATATTTGTAATGTCTAAAAATGAACAACCGCCAGCTTTTGGGCCAGCTTAAAAGAATGCAGACAGAAAAAATAAGCGTTTCAGATTGCTCCATTATTATATTATATTATATTAGGTTATCCTATTGAAATCACTCCATACAATTTCTTAGTCTTCATGTCGGTTAGAATAATATGAACCATATTTTTTTTAACTTAAGGAATTTTACGCGATAACCAGTAATCAGACTGTAAGCCTGATCTCGCCCCAAGGAATTCGTTGTAGCCTCTCCTTATGTTACATGGATCGCTCATGACTAAAGGGGGATGATTACAATGTAATTACAGAAAAGTTGTTATAATTTTAACTATGGTAGCGTAACCATTATATGTACCTGTAAAATGTAATACTAAAAATGTATGAAGATTTACAGGAGTAGGAGATGTGCAATTTGATTTACATAACGATATAGGCATGCGTGCATGTCGTATGATTGTATTGTAAAATATACGATGTAGACTAGGTGCCTACGTCGTTTAATATTACTTACTAATAGTTATTTCGGCGAAATCTCTGCTTTTGGTGTTGTTCGCGTTTGCTGATGTTATTATTGTGAATATACAGTTCTGGCATGTAATGGCATTACGTTTGTAGACTTTTAAATAAAAAAAATTTGTTCTTTTAGACTCAATAATGTTTAAAAAAAGCTAGAGGAAAATGTACATGATACATATGCTTATGGTGATTATGTCCAAACACTTGCTAGAATGTATATATTCACACTCAGTGTTGTTTGTAACTCTCATTGTTGTTTGTAATAGACTAAATCAAGCATGTAAATAGAGTACCAAGTTTCTGTTGAATCACGCTATCTCTCAAAAGCTCTTATATAACTATATTAATTTGATAATTTACAGCCTTTGTCAGGGTCATAATTGAAAGTACCTAGAAGCTACGATGAAGTCACCATCTGACCCTTTACTATGTTGTCTTGACATTGTTTTGTTGTATTTTGCCGTCTTTGTAAAACTTTCCAGGTTGTTCAACGTGCGGTCTACTTTGCTGTTATTCTGTTGTAGATAGTATATTTTCTGTAAACAATTTTTTCTTCCATATTTGTAAAAAGCATTAACTTTGTGGCTCGCCATAATTTACAATAAAAAACACATAAATTTGTTGTAGACCACTTTTATTTTATCAAAACTCTACCGGTTTCGGAAGCACCCTTCCTTCATCAGGAGAATATTAAAACTAACTTATGATATAAAATATTGACAAGACATATAAATTTTAGGTGTTGGAGTGGGGGTAAGCAAATGGGTAGGGGAAATTGTAGGATTTCCGGGAAGAACAGAGCGATTTATTGGGAAAATATTCAGAATGGGACTAAAAGATAAGTTAATTTGGTTATTTAAAATACTAGCATTATTATTAAGGGATTTTCTAATTTCGAGTGCTTCTAAGTTATCCAATTTTTTCTTCGTTTCTATTATGATCACTTTTATTCCAAAAGCTTTGTACACTCTCGCTTTAAAATTGATATTCTTATTAGCAGCAGAAATAATAAAAAATCAAAACATATTATAAAAAAAAAAAACTTTAATGTTTGTTGTCTTTTAGGTATTCCGCTGGGGGTGCTTTCTCTCCTAATTAGCAAATATTAATGACCCCGAAGTGTCCATATTCAGGGCAAGTATGATATCCCAGTACGTGCATCATTGGTATAATTACTGGAATTATTAAGGGTTTCTTTTTTCAAAAATGTGTAATAAAATCATAACTTATTTTACAGCACCTCACAAATTTACTATGTTATTCACTACGACTTTTATTACAATAATATGTCAACAAAAATGGACAATTGCGCGATTTCTCTTAAATTTGCTTCATTAAACGTTAGCGCATGCATTTTTTTTGCATAATGTTGAAAATTACAATTTTATTCATTAGCAGATTGCCACATTTAACGTTTAAATAATATAAAATTCTGTACTAGCAAAAAGTTTAAAAGATTATTGGCACATATTCAGGCTCAAACTATTGATTATATTTCATCTATAGTCGTTAAATAATTTTCTTCCGAGTAATCCGACTTTCGAAACACGGTTTTGGATTGAAGCTCTCTAGATAAGAATTCTCTCTTCTTTTGATACGGCGTTTCCAGACTCTTGGGTAAAGTAGTGAATCACTGCCTGATATATTTTATTTTGTCTACAAGGTGCACCTGTATGTATTCGGAGTAGCTTGTATTATACCCATGGGTCCTAAAGATGACTTAACCTCTGTAATTATATAAAGACAAGACCCAAATTTTCTTCAAAATAATACCTCTTCTGCAAGCGTTTTTCCGATGAATTTTAAGCACAGCGATTTGTGTTTTTAAATTATCTTAATTTAAGAAGTGATCAACAATTTAATATTGCGCACTGACTTGGGAAACTCGTATGTAATTTATATTATCTTTTAGAACGTCACAATTCATAATTATATGAATTTGAAAAACATTTTTGCTCTTCTCAGAGATAATTTCGAAATCTTTTGAATCGCGCTTCCAAATAGAAAAAAAGCCAGTAAAAGAATAAAAAGTGTTTGTATTTCTTGAACGAAAAAAAGATATGTTGAAAATAACACCGACCTCTTTCTTCCATGGCGTAGTAAGATTGGACTGAGTTCTCCTTCTCTTTCTCCGTACTTCAAATCAATGGCCAAGAACACCCTTGAATGATGATAGGCAATAACGACAATGAAAACTTTGAAATATTGCTATAGTCAACAATAATATTGCTATGATATTGGAAATTTCAATAGTCCGTCTATCGAGGTATTGCATTAAAACCATTGAATATATAGAAGTGGTCTGGATTAAATAATAGCTAATTCATTAATTGATAAACTAAAGTTTTTAAGATAAGATTTTTGTGCATAGCGCAAAGGGTAACAATTATTTTTATAAACAATCATTATTAGCCTGAAACACTCATCCAAATTGAAAAAACCTTCAAAAATAAAAAAACAGTAATTATTGAATGAAACACTAGTATATATTGATTAACTTGGCGGGTTTTGCGATAAGCCGACGTAGCTCAACGGTAGAGCATCTGACCGGCAATCAGAAGGGTGCAGGTTCGAGTCCTGTCGGCGACATTTATCTTTTCTCGGTTTTTTCAATTTGGATGAGTGTTTCAGGCTAATAATTATTGTTTTTAAAAATAGCTAATTCGTTCACAATGCGATTCAAAGAAGAGTTATGTTACTATTTTTCTATCAAAATTAAGACCACCTAACTTCTCCTAATCCATACAAACTGTAGAAAATATGCACCAACATAGAACGTAAACTCTACAAAACCTAATTGGATTTGATTGTAAACAAATAAAGTACATACCCAAAAATACGGAAAATAATACACAGTAAGAATAATAAACGTACATTGGTGAAAAATACAGGCTAATCATTACATTATCACCCATCACTTATTTCGTTTTGACCTTTTTGTTTCCCTCCTGGTTTTGGAAAACACATAATGCACAAATAAATGTCCGTTCTCGTAATGAGATTCGGACAAGCCTAATAACATAACGGTTTTACTTTTCAATTTATATTAATAAGTTATTGAAGCTTATAAACATGAAATCGAAAAATACCACATAAAAAAGGTATTAGTCGCATCTGGGAATCGAACACAGGACATCTATTATTCGGGTAAAACAGAGATAATGGGTTCGATTCTCAGATGCGACTAATACATTTTTATTTTGTGTGATTTTTCGGTTTCGTTTTTCATTTAGGTTTTGTTAATATTATCTTTTTCAATGATTAAATTTCAATTTCATTTTTAAATTCGAAATTTAGAAATGAAATTATATTTATCATTAATTATAAATAAAATCAAGAAAATAACAATGCATAAAAATGTCTCACTTTGTTAAATAATTAAAATAATGGCTATGTGATCAAGATGCTGAAACATGATTTCTGTAAATTCTATGTAAACTTTGACGATTCATTCATCTACAAGTTCGTTTACACTCACACACTGTAACGCCAAAATTTTCATTACATACTGTGTTGTTTTTTACTTACCTAATCGTCAATTTACGTAATTTGTATTACAACTTCATACTTTGTATTTAGCTTTCCTTTCTGTACTCTACTTATACATCATATAACTTAAAAAAATTAATATTTAACCATTATTATAGTTATTTTTAGTTATATTACCCACACACAGGCAGCGCCTTATTGGGTTCCCATTACATAGTTTTTTTTTTATAATTATGTTCGTAAAAAATATATTTATACATAATGTGCTTACCCATGCAAAACAATGAGAAACAAAAAAAGTCCATGTTAAGGCTTCGTTGTTTTTGTATTTTGGCGTTACAACTTTTGTCTTTTCTCTCTCTTTTGAAACATTTTAAATAATATTCGGCCCTCTGGATTTCGTTATTTTTTTTGTATTTGTATTTTTTTTATAAATCTAAGATGAAGATATTACAGATTAACAAAAATAATAAGAAAAGGGTTGTTTCGCAAAGCTGGTCTGCAGGTTCTACCATTTTTATTAGTTTAAGAAACATCGTTATTTATTATCTCAAATTCATATAAAACACCTCCTAATTTGGGAAAAAATAGGTATAAAGAATAGTTGGATTTACAGAAATATAATAACATACTTTTATATGCAGCAGTCTTAAAAAAATCATTACATTATATATCTGGAATGCTGAGTATTAACCCAAAAAAAAAATTAAGCATTTTAATGACGTGTTAAATTACAAAAAATATTGACATGAATCTGAATGTGATAATAAAAGATTTTACCATCGTTGTTTTTGTTTACTCATTATTATATTGCACACAATCCCAAAGGCTAGAAGTTCCCATAAATAGCGTAGACATTCATTTTTATGCGATCCTGTTGATTTCAGTAGCTTCTCCTCATCGTGATTTCTAAAAATAATGTTATTTTCGTACAACATATCTACGAACTATGAAAAAAGAGAAACTAACCACAAAAATATCAGAAGTTCATTTCAATTATAACGGTACTCATTGTGTCATTATTACGTGGGTTACACGTGGAATAATCAGAACACGTAATGCGCATAAAGAGATATATTTTAGGATTAACGAGATTTGCATCCACGCAAAATGATAATAAAGTTACAGTGTTGTCCGTTTGAACTTCTATAGTATAAAAAAAAATCGTTATTGCCTAAAGACTCTTAAAGCTTGAAAACTTTTTCATGAAACCTACATGTAAATACACTAGCACACACCTGCTGACAAGTTTCAAAATTATTGCGTGTATTATGGGTTTAATTATGCACATAGATGTTGTTAGCGAACAAAACTCCTCGGTTTGAAAGCTTTTCAGAAAATGAAAAAAAAAAGTTTATGTCTTTTTTTCCCATGAACATATATTTAGCATGTTAAAATGAGCATTTTCATCTAATAGCTCTCATATAAGTGCTGATAAAATGAATTGTAAAAAAATATGTTTGGAGTAATAAACATTTACAACTTTTTCACGTCCTTGAGGGCAATCCTATTTTAATAATTTGATATTCGAGGGTTAATGAACATTTCCATTAAACTTTATGCTCAATTTTACCGCGGCTTATCAAGCGGATGCCTTTACTCATAAAATGTATCAAACCCTATATAGCTGAAAAAAACCACTCATGCAGCGCGATCACCTTTGATACTTTGTAAGGGAGTTTTTACGCTTTTATCGTATGGACATTTTCACGAGGATTCCAGTTAATGAAAGCATCCTAAACTGATATTAGAATACCCGATTGATTTTGTTCATACACAAGACTCGTCATTATTTTTAACTTCCACCATTTAGTATATAATTATATATTATATGTACGAGTATATATTATCAATGGCAGTGACGCTTGCTGATACAAACTGTATTCGCGATGCGGTATTTTAGTTCCCAATGTAGTGATGAAACGCATTCAGAGTTGGATTTTAAATCTGTATGACCAATCACCGCAGGTTGCAAATTTTCATTTATTCGGCCAATCCCATCTACTACAGACCGCATTGCAGGCTCGATTAAACTGATATTGGGAGTGATTTTTTACGTTCATCTGTTATCGAAATCGAAAACATTTTACCGAGATTTTAAAGTCACGGTGATTTCATGTTATAAATGAAAAAAATCAATTAATACCTAATTGCAAAAGGAAAAACATCAAAAATCGATCTCAGAGTAATAGATTTTTTCTTAAACTATTAAAATACTATAAACGACGTACTTACGATCTACCGCTATCGAGTCAAGTAATAATATATTTTACGTGATTTAGTGCACGATACATTAATAATAATAAAAAGTTTTCTTTCTTCCTATTAACAAAAAAAAACATGATGCATAGTAGGTAGGTATGAGTTCATGACATAGAGAAAATTAAAAGTTTTTGAAACGCAGATAATACAAAAAAAAAATTGTAATAAAAAGGTGTGCATGATATCTTGGGCATACTGGCAAAAACGTTAACTCTAAAATCGCTGTTTTGTGAAATCAATCTTTTATATTTTTTTTACAACTTTCACTTCTTTAGCCTATTCTATAGTATTATTATAATGCAAAATCGATTTAACGTTTTTCCAGTACAAAAATAATTTTTTTTTAAATATAATACACGAGTGCATAATATATAATACATGAGTGCAAGGCAGCAAAAAAAGGATCGTGTTTTTATATTTCAGTTAACACAAAAAATGTACATAAATGAATGATACAGAGAGAAAAAAGAAAACAGATTTTTTGGTAGATAGTTAGATTCTTAAAAATGTAAACAATAACTCATAATCTTCGTAAAAAACATCATTCAGGTACTCTTAAACACGGATAAACTTACAATAAATATGTGTTTACTTTAGGCGAATTTGTTTCCAAGTGCATGTATTTTTGATTTTATTAAAGTTAAGTTAGTTATTTTTTCTTCTGTTTTCTAGAGTATGATTATTAAGTGTTTTATATTAATATTTATTAAAAACAATATTGTAATGATTTCTACTCCATTTAAGGATTAGAAAGTTCATAGAAACAAATCGTGAATTGAAAAAATACAATGATTTTGACCCAAAAGGTAGGTATAACTCTTATGTTAATATCGAGGTTCGGTCTACTACATTTTTTACCAAGTATAATATTATCATCGTTTTGTTTTGATAAGTAAAGAATATAAACTCGGGATCTTTTCTTGGAATTATCAAGCGCAGCCTTATTAAAGCTTAAAGAAAAATCTTAATCTCTCGGAATCCATCAAATCCGTGTACTCCAAGGAAAAATAATGAGAAGACCATTTTGCGGCTTCGAAAAAAGAAAAAGTGAATTGTTGACGTAATCGGCCGAAATCCCGCAAAACCCTTTTCAAGCACGCGGATGCCGGGACTTTGATGAATTTCTTAATTGACCCGATTATTACGGCGATAATGATTTTTAGGATTGTCCATGTGTTCGCAAACTTTATTCCCTTTTCTAAGACTGGGGGTGGGATTTATCTAAAAGTACTCCAATAACCAATAATGTAAGAGCTTTTAAGAAGTTCTTCACAAGTTTGGATATCTAATTCAGCATGGTGTGACATATATTAATACATAGATCCTGATTAACGACCATTATGAAAGAAAAGACTTGAGGTATGTTATTAAAAACGCGATATGCAACTCGCCATGAAAATTATGTCAGTCGCGAGTAAGGAAAAAATCTTGCAAAAGAAGTTTTTCTTATACAAATCAATGATCTCCAATTCCGTGGACTCTATAATTTGAGGGGGGCGGGGGGAGGTGGCTTTGTACGAGGGGTTAGAGATGGATTTGTCGGCTCCCAGCCGCTACCACAATATAGGCGTACCGTATCCCCCGTCTTCTTGTCAGCAGCCGAGCCTCGAGGGCCCGGGTTCGCAGCTCTGCACCACTGCGAAGTCTAATATTTTTAGCAAGCAACTTACTACGATTTAACTTTATAATTGGCTGGCGGGCGCCTGTTTGACTTCGCAAATTGGGTTAAAGAAGACGTAGCTCCAAGAAAGGCCTTATTTCTGACTCCACCTTCACGTTCTAGTCTTTACGTTGTAAGTTTTACTCCGTTTAAGGCAACTCAAGTAATAGATACGGAAAAGTACGATGATGCATGCGGAAGTAACATTCCGACAAGAAGCGGTTTTAATTAATTTAAATTATAATTCTGTGATGGAGTTAGGAGCATAAACTGATGAATAGTACAGACACTTTAATATAAAATAATACGCCAATGGGATTCAGAACAACTTTCTTGTTGTCTGAAATGCACACAAAGTTACGGTGTAACATTTTTATAATGATCTATCAAAATATTACTAATTTCCAGTATTTTAAACACAAACATGTTGATTAAATCAACATTACATAACAATCAACATATGATCTGTTTACGGAAAAAGATCTCATTCGTAAAAGTTCTTTTTCAAAAAGCCTCCCTTGTAAATTGCAATGTGTCATGTAATTGAAAGATTGATCCATGATAAAATATCGACGGAGCTAAAAAGTAGATAAAAACAGAATGATTTACAACGTAACGCAGAGAATCTCATGGCCCCTAAAATAGCATGCCAGAAAATACGAACATTGTTGCCTAAACACATTATTTATACCCTAAAAGAAATACCATTGAATGAAGTGGAATATTTCATCTTTTGAGCATTTTGGGGAATAACGATCATCTGGAACTTCTGCATAGGATCTAGGAACATCTCTACATGGCGACGTGTATGAGCCAGTCAGAACTACCCAACTTAGTAACACAATAAATCACGTAAAACGACAGTTGATGTATCAAAATAAGCTTTTCCAAGGAAACATATATCACTGAGTTTTGCTTTCGGCACGCTGTTGTAGGTAATAATGTGGCGTGGGTTCTAGCAATAAATTATCACTTAGCGAAATATAAAGGAGATTCTCAGAATAATTACGAACATTATTGAAAATTGGTAATTTTTTGTGCGTAATATGCATGGATTAATATTACTTATAACCATTCGATAAATATTTCAACATAAAGCCTAAATATTACTGGTGATTAAGAAGGCACAGTTATGCTTTTTTCTTTGATTTTCTGTATTCATTTAATGTTTTTAAATAAAAGTTTTTTCACATGATTTTCGACTACTAAACTAAGCACATACCCGTATAACGCTATCGAAATTTGTAGAATATTACGTATTTAATGTAGGTATAGGTATAAATATACTAAAAAATATATTGTGAAAAAGAATCATACTGATTACATAATCACATATAAAAGTAAACGTGGCATTTAACAAAAAAACTGTTATGTTTACGAACCTATATATGCATTTAATGCTAAAGCTCTTAGACATATAAAAAACACCCTGCTCATAAGAAATCCATGAACATAATTGCGTGATTTTCATAGATTATTTTATTCATCGATTATGGTTCGTATTTTGTGATGCAAGATATAATGCCAGAGTTATTTAAATTCTGGCTATTTTTAAGATAATTTATATGACTGCAAGATGTTAGGAGCTCTATACTGTAATGCATATTTATATATTCTTATACGATAAGTTTAGTTTTTGATGTTGATGATATATACTCGTATACATATTTTTTTTAAATAAGGGCAAATATTCCCTGGTTACGAAAAACCTAACAATATTTGAAAACCTCCTATTACCATCACAGTAAGCGGGAGATATTGTTTTCGTCGTAATGGAGGACTTAGCCAGCCGAGGAATTGAACTCACGACGCCTGGGTTCCTGAGACCAACACGCGCTGCCAACTCAGCTACTGACTAATATGTAGCGAATAACCGCGTCGTTCACCCCACATAATACAAAATTTCCAATATTTCCTGGCTTAAAGTACCTTTCAGGAACTGAAATCTCCTTTGAACCGTAAAATGTTATCAATTACGGAAAGAACCACTCAATATAAAATCCTATTCGGACAAATTTAGAAGATAATTTTAGAACCTTTATCATTTATAAATTGGTTATTATCTGAGAAACGTATTTATTGAAGACGTCTTCTGAAACAATTTTAGCAACTCAGTGCCTAATATCTTTTAACATTCGTTGCTATTTTATCGTACAGATTTGAAATATCAGTATACTCGTATATTGAAAATTACTGGGCATTTAATTTAGTTGACGATCTCCGTAATGAAGCAGTAACATTATTGATCCTTGGTTTTGCCTCGCTCCAGACTAGAATAAGATTTAAATATTGCTCGAAATGACCATAGCAATCTTTAATTAAATAATTAGGTATATCGCAATCATCTTCATCTTCAACTACTTCCCCTCCTTACTCTCATTAAAGGGGAAAGAGACTTCGGAAAGGAATTATTTATTGTAATTATAATTAAGTATTCTATATATTCCTGATGAGGAAAGCTTTGCTTTCGAAACATGTTGATATGTATATCATCGCTGCATTTATAATATAGCTTATGTGCCGTTTCGTACATTCTGAGATGATCGAGAAAACCTGCTTTAAAAAATAATTGCACACTAGATTTGCTAAAAATATTTTTTACAATTATTAGGCAAGCTTTCCAGCTTAACTAATCTATTCTTTTTAGCAAATCTGGTCTTTGCAATTATTTTTTAAAGCAGTTTTACTCGATCATCTTAGAATGTACGAAACGGCACATAAGCTATATTATAAATGCAGCGACAATATTTTAAAAAAAGTTGTGATTACAATTTAATTTTTCATTCATTAATTATTTATTAATTCGAAGTAATGACAATATTATAAAACAAAATGATGAAAATAATGTACAAAGGCTTAGGATTGATCAAAATCGAATAAGAAATATCACAAAATATTAAAATACTTTTGGAAAGTGGACGAAAATAATTGCAATCCTTTCCCAGTACGTTTATATATATATATATATATATATATTTTTATTTTTTATTGTATATAAATTTATTTTATTTAATATGGTGTTTATGAAAAAAATAAACTACACCCTATTCGTTCTTTTTATTATTTTTTTATTATTGTTTCTCGACATTTTAAAGAAAAACCTTGAAGGTAGTTTTCAGGATATTCAAAGATTAAAAATATTTTTTAAAACATACGTAGGACGGTCAGAAAAGAGTTAGATTTCGGATTTGATTTTGATAAATGCTAAGTCCATTAAACTCACAAATTTTATAAACATTATAGATACCATGAATCTACTAGCTCTAGGTAGTTGGAACTTTGGTGTGGTATCGGATAAAAAAATTAAAATAAAATTATAGAAATGAAGGAGGGAGGGTCAAGTACCAGAGATCTCATAATAATGTCAGAATAATAATCTACACTACGTTTTTCGTAGTTTCTCTTTATATTATCACAATTTGTTTGAAATTGAAAATTATTTTGAAGGTTAGATTTGGTTATTAACATGTCATTATGTTTAATGCATGCACAAGCAAATGATGTATCGATAATGAGAAAGAAAGGTGGAAGTTCATCTTCTAATAAACTTCTAGATTCTAGAGGTAAATAATTGACAGGTTAGTGGCGCGTTGACCACAGCCAGCCACCGTGAGTTCAATTCTTCATTTCGCATTCATAAAAAATGTTTTTATTATCTTCCCATACAAATGTTTTATAAATTAAAATAAATCAATTTTCAGTTTCTTCGTTTCTTAAAAAATATAAAGTAATTTTGTAAACAATTTTTAATTTTGTAAACATTTTTGAGTGTGGAGTTACTGTAAAAAAAGCAGTTGCACAAGTATTCGAGTGAAAAATCAACGAAATTTTCTTTTAACGCCGAAACAGCTGTCACAATAATAAAAATGACTAAATACTCGCAGAACTTAATAATAACATTAAATATGATTAATTTAAAATTACAAAAAAAAAATCAACGAAGTTCTACAAATTAAACAGAATAAAATAAAATAAAATCACTTAACTTACTTCACTTCACTTAATAATTTAGTGTTGGGATCGTTTAGAAAGTCCATCATGTAGGCTGCAATTCACCGCAGTGCTTACATTTGTCTAACCGGAATGTATTACAGTCACATCTGAAGTTGACACCCACAGTTACGTTATTCAGTTATTATGCATTCTTATATAATAAAATTTTGGATTCTCTTTACTATTATATTACGCTACATATTAGATTTAGTTCACTTGGAATTTATTCGTGTTGGGACTGTTTTCAAAATCCATTGTGCAGGTAACCATTTACCACAGAGCTTGCAGTTGGTCAAACGGAGTGTGTTACAGTCAGATCTGAGGTAGACACCCACAGTTCTGTTGCCTACATCAGGGCGGTGGTGCCCAAGATGTGTGTGCATATGAATTAATTGCGACAATTTGTCGTCATTGCACCGCATCGTGCCGGGCTCCGTTTAGTTAGCTGGCGGCAATCAACTGCGGCCAGGACTGGTAACTGTGTAGACGGGAGTATTCATTATAGAGGGTAGGTATAACTCAAAGTGGATACGTACGCAGTACTCTGGATAGACTATTAGTTTTATATTAAAGAAAATTACAATATTTTAAAAGCACCGAAAGAACATAAAAAAGTTTTTGGTGCGAGCTGGATTCTCAGCATTCTCGTTTGTAGGAAAGATGTTTAATTTTTTTGCTTTCAGACCTACTTTCTAAACGACTGTGTTTCTGCATGAGACATATAATTGTTTTTGAAAATATTACAATTTTCTGACAGAGTTTTTTTTAAAGTGATGTGTTCAAATGAAATAATTACATATTTAGGTACTTACTATATCTAATATTAAAATAACATATATTAAAAAAAAAATACTGCCTGGAGTCAGTGGGACTATGTAATTCCCAATTGGGCTATATTAGGCTAAAGGTAGTGGGGTTGGGAAAAATACGAGAAAGAGGCAGGTTGGTAAATTCCCAATAATTTTTAATCTTATTTATTTGAAACACAAATTATTTAACAAAAAAAGATAAGAAAACTTTGACTGACCAATTAGAAACAAATCCCGTTTTAGGACAGCCAAATTGAAATGTTTCGTTCATATTAAGTGCAATTATACAAATATATGAGTAGAAGAAAAAAGATAGTATTGACTTAGCATGATAATATATATGGAGAAAGATAACATAGTATAATCATTAATTATATAGATATATGAAAAATATACAGTAAAAACAACTACGTATAAAAGATAATTAAAACAGAATAATAATAAATATAGAACAATAGTTTTGTATAAAGAAATAAGAAAAAAAAAGTAGATAGTAATCATTTATGCATAATACCAGAGGGCTGTTATTTTCAAACACAAGACACTGTCCTTATACTTAGCCTTAAAGATCCTTTGGTTAAGGCCAAAAGAAATGTAATGCTCACTCACAGATGGCGACAATTAAAATATTTTAGGAAAAAGCACTGTTGGCACATAATGGCTTTTAAATATTGAAATGTACGGTTTATTTACATATTTTATACATGAAATATAAAATGAAATAAATTGTTATTGTGTAATTAAAGCTAAAGTCCATCAAGAAACTTATAATTCTTACAATAAAAAAAAATTCCATTTCGCATTCTGTGCATACCCGCCAACAAACAATTTATCTCAATATTTAGAAGTATTTTTTATATAAATATTTGAATAAGCGCCATCTGTGAGCGTGCATCATGTTTCGTTTAATCTTAACGGTTAT